>JAIGNY010000731.1:42500-48627 GCA_020152595.1 Chiridota heheva | reverse complement strand
AAAGGTGTTTGATTATATTTTAATATTAGAATAATATCAAATATGACCTGCAAGGTACGACATCAAAAATGCCAGTAAGTCCTTAAAATGGACTAAGACTAAAAAATAAATTAACATTGTGGTGTCTATGGTATTTTTACACAAACTTTACAGGGAGAAAATTCTTCTTTTTTTGAAGAAGTTCTTATAGAGGAACGTTTTGCATTAAAATATTGCCAAAATGATCCATACTTACCTTAAAAATAATCCTTACCTCAAAACCGCACAAACGAAGAAGATCTGAGGAAGTGTTTCAATGTGTTATGGTGGATTTTTTGAGAAAAAGCCTCTAGTCAGTCTGTGGCAAAACGATAGGAAAATTTCCATGATGTGATTCAGACATATACGGGTAAATGTAAATACACTGTATGAGCCATTGTGAATCGAATACCACAAGTGTGTGTGCGTGTGTGTATGTGAGTGATAATGGGTGGATGATGAGTATATGATGAGACATTCTGAGGTGCACTGTATCTGGAAGCCTGCAAGTCACAACCGTTAAGTGGAAATTGAGCTAATAGCCTCAGTGGTGTCTGGCATTCCCAACCAATTACTGATTGTTTTGTCATGATTTGAGTCAATGTTTTGACCAGAAACATCTTCATGTTAATTCAAAAAATGGCCTATAAAATCGAATAATGTGTAAGAAGACTATACATTATATCATTTACACACATGACAAGTATGAATCGAACCCATTACCAGTGCTTTCAGTACTTTAGTATACTGATGTTTTATGGTATGAACTGAGTTATGAGTTATGAACTGAGTTATATATACACTATATGTATATATATATATATATATATATATATATATATATATATATATATATATATATATATATATATATATAAATATATATATATATATATATATATATTTACTTCAAGTTATACCTTACCTTCCATGCTATAATATGCAATCTGGTCACACGACCTGATTCTAACGCACTTCTAACGAACCTAAAAACGCAGTAACCAGCCAAGCCCTGACCTCCATAATACCTCTGTACCACAATTAATTTTTTTTCAGCGCGTTGTTTCACTAACATCACCTGAAAACTAGTCACTTTTATTTTATTTTTTAATTAACCTTTTTAACTCTTTTCTCTTGGCAGCTTCTACCTGAAGGTTTTTACGCTGCCCGTTCTCATCTGGCTCGCCTTTTCAAGTCTTCCGAGAGAAGGTGAGATAGCCATGGGTCCGAGATTTCTTGGCCGACCTACACGACTTTACCGTGTAGCCTACACTTAGGATAGCGGGTTTTTGTCTCCATTCGTACATAGCGAGTGGCTGGTTCCAGAGTGTCCTACTCTCGTGGTGGGTGTTTTAGGTCCTAGGCACAGGTTGTGCCTGTCTGGGGACCTCTCTGCCCGGGAATTAGTCTTTTCTCCCTTAGCCCCACCCGCCTCGAGGTGACCCTAGCGTTATACTATGTATAGTGTTTAGCACGTTAGGATATTTCAGTACACCTTCTCGTATGCATTAAGCCAATTTCCTTTTTCGATTTTGGCGATCGCGTTGGGTCATAGTCACCGCTGGGTAAATGTGGGGTTCGCCCTGTAACAACTCTAGGGAGCTACAGTTGTTACTAGCGAGCTATTTTAGTTTTCACGTTAACAGCATATGAGTATTTTTATTTTTTCTCACACAGTTTTGAGATAAAATATTTAATTTTCAGGATTGAAATTGGGGTGTCGGAGAGACCGTGGGTGGGTCTCTCCGACGACCTAATTACAGGAAAATAATTTTTCCTTTTTATCTTTACAGACCTCCAAGTAACACAGTGGTTGGTGTTTCCCACGCTACTCCGGCGCTAGTAAAGTCATTCACGTTGGATGCGTTTTTCTCGGGTTTCTAGAGTTTTTCAGATAGAAAATTTTTGGTTTTAAATTTTTTGCTGTTAAAGCAAGTGTTGTTGTTCTGTTTAGAATGCTATGCCTGCGTCTCTCTTAGCGTGTCCGTAAGATCATGAGTTACTTTGCCGTGTTTAGGTTTGTACGCTTGGACTTACGTTCTTCTCTAAGAAATTTATTTTTCAGTAAAAAAAAAAAAAATTTCTCTTTAAGAGTTTTGATGTTCTGTTTAGACTGCTAGGCCTCGTCTCTCTTTTAGCGTGTCCGTAAGATCATACTTACTTTGCCGTATTTGTGTATGTACATGGGATATATGTTCTTCTCTTTTCAGATATAAAAGAGATTCACTGAGAAGGTTACGCTCTTAGAGGCGTTGCTTCCTAGAGCGTAACGGTAAGAGAGAGAGAGAGATAACCTCTTAGGGCGTTAACGTCGCCTAAGTTGTAAACTCGGTTCCAAACGGTTCCATTGGACAGTCCCTGTGATTCCACAACCCTTGTAACGCGTTGAGCTGGTTGTTGTGAGTCGGGGACGGTTCCAACGGTTCCATTGGACCCAGTCCCTGTCGATTCCACAACCCTTGTAACGCGTTGAACGCTGGTTGTTGTGAGTCGGGGACGGTTCCAACGGTTCCATTGGACAGTCCCTGTCGATTCCACAACCCTTGTAACGCGTTGAACGCTGGTTGTTGTGGAGTCCGGGGCGGTTCCATACGGCCCGGGAGTCCATACGGTTCTGCAGCCCGTTGTTACGGGCTAACGGTTCCATTGGACGGTTCCGTGAGTCCATACGGTTCCGCGGCCCGTTGTTCAGCGGGCAAACGGTTCCATTGGGCGGTTCCATACGATTCCAGCGACCCGTTGTTACGGGCGAACGGTTCCATTGGACGGTTCCATACGGTTCCAGCGGCCCGTTGTTCGGGCGGGCGGTTTCCATTGGACGGTTCCATACGGTTCCGCCCCGTTATTCGGGCGACGGTTCCATTGGGCGGTTCCAGCGGCCCGTTATTCACGGGCGGACGGTTTCCATACGTTCCGTTGGACCATCCCTGAGCGGTTCCGCAGCCCTATGTGCGGCATTGTGCGGTTCGAGGGACGGATCCATACGGTTCCGTGGTCCACTGGGTTCCAGCGGCCGCTGTTCGTGGGCGGACGGTTCCATACGTTCCGCGACCCGTTGTTGGCGGGCGGTTCCATTGATCGGTTCGCGGCCCGTGTTTACAGGTCCGTATTTAATGGGTTCACGACATCGTGCGGTTTAATCGATTATCGCCCACTAGCCACGTGGTCAGGTGACAGGGTGACATTCTTGACAAAGTATAGCATTGACAGTTATTTTCTTCTTGGTCCTGTAGCCATTAGCTCGCAGTTCCACGGCTCGTGTGAACGCAATTAAGACTGTCTACGTTGAACGTTACAAGTTCCGTATTTATTTTCACCAGTATCATGGACATGAAGGACAGGTGCCCGTGTCGATGTTTTACACACCCAGGATGTCTCGTGATGCGTGCGTGCAAACGCTTCTTTAAATTACACTCGGTGACATCCATCTCACGTGTTACGCGTGCAGATTATGCTGCGAGTCAAATCCCTGTACTCTTTGCAGCGATTGGGATCTAGCGCGTGGTCGGAGCACAGACTCCATCGGACCGGTACTTTCAAAGAGCGGCGGAGAAAGTGGAGAAGCGGCGGTCTGATAGGCCCTCTTGTCTCCCCGCCACCAGGTCCAAAGCCAGGAAGGCGGGGCCACCGCCCACTCCTAGCGGGCGCCTCTTGAAAGACGTGACACCGTCACGGTTCATCGGAAGTATAGCATTGAGACAGCTATTTTTCTTTCTTGGTCCGTAGCCAACGGCTACGACAGTTATACGGTTCCACGGCCCATGTTTACGGGTCCGTGCGGTTCCACGATCCGTGTTTTACGGTTCCATATATAGCGGTTCCGCGGCCCGTGTGTTTACGGTCCGTGCGGTTCCATCGATTCCACGGTCCGCGTTTACGGGTCCTTTCGCTTCCATTGACGGCTCCAGTGAGCGGAACTTATCTTTAATGGGATAACGTACACTTGCAGGTTCGCCCGATTATACGCCCACTAGCTACTTTTCGCTCGTGGTCAGGTGACAGATGACTTTCTTTACAAGAAGTATAGCATCACGACAGCTATTTTCTTCTTGGTCCCGTAGCCATTAGCTCGCAGTTCCACGACTTCGTCTGAACGCAATTAAGATTGTCTCGTTGAACATTACCGTTCCCGTAAATATTTTCACCAGTATCATGGACATGGAGGACAGGTCCTCGGGCGTCGATGCTCTACACCCTTGATGACCCGGCATAGCGTGATAACGCTTCTGCTTTACGCGCTCGGTCACATCCATCTCACGCGTTACGGCGTGCAGATTATGCTGCGAGTCCATTCGTGGTACTCTTTGCAGCGATTGGGTTCCAGCGGCGTGGTCGGAGCACAGACTCCACCGCGACCGGTATTTTCAAGGTGCGACCGGGCGTGCAGCTCCGGTGTTCGGATGTCACGGCTCCGTAGTTTTGTAACGGGATATCGTACACCGTACGATTTGCCCGATATGCACCCGCTAGCTACGAGCTATGTGGCCAGGTGACAAGTGATAATCTTCACCGTAGTATAGCGCCGTGAGAGCTATTCTATTCATGGTTCCGTGGCCATTAGCTACGCAGTTCCACGATCATGTGAACACCATTTATACGATTATCGCGTTGAACGTTACATTTCAATTACTTTCACCAGTATCGTGAGGCACGGAGGACAGGCCTCTGTGGCGTCGATGCGACGCTACGCACCTCAGAGGTCCGCTTTGCATAGCGATGCAAACGCTTCTCTAGACCGCACGGGCCTGCGACTTGGGTTTTTGCAGCGGGATAACGTGCACTGTACGATGAACCCGAAGTTGAGTTCGCTGGCTAGAAGCTGCTTGGTCGCCTTTCGCTGTCCCACGGCCGTGTGAACTGCCTCTGTAGGATTTTCGCGTTGAGCGTCACAGTTCGCGATGTTTTGCGCCTATATCATCGACCGCGGCGGGCAGGTCCCTAGTGTCGGTGCGTCTGGCGCCTTGACTGTCCTCGATCGTCGTCGCATGTAAACGCTTCTTAGGTTGCGCTTTGGTGTTATCGACTTGTTCAAACCCGTGTACACCGCTGTGGTCCTCGGTTCCGCGATGGGACGGTCGGCCAACAAGAGCGGCGCCCTCACGGGGTCTTACGTGAGTTAGTCCCTTTTACGGCTAGTTGTAGAGCCATTGGATTCCTTGCATCGGTCCATTAGGGTCCGTGCGGCTCCGGTAACTGGTTCCATACGCCCCACGGCTTGTTTTACGGTCCGTAACACAACTTGGCGGCTCCGTCCGGGCATGGGATGACGTTTGGGTCTGTAGTGCTGCTTAGTTCTACAGCAAGGTAACGTAAACGCACGCCACACCCGTTAGTTTCGGAGATCCCCACGTCCGTGTGAGCTGACTTGGTGAGATTTTTAGCGTTGAACGTCCACGGTTCCGCATAGTTTTTCACCAGTTCATGGACACGAGGGCGAGTCCCGTTTGTCGATGCGCCACGCTCCCAGGATGCGTCGGCGTGTTAGCGCTTGCTCGGTTTGAGGCCTAGCGCCCGGGTGATAAGATTTCCTTCTTTACGGAGGCATACCATCACGAGGGCTATTCCCCGTGTTCACGTAGTTCCGCGACCGTTCAAACTACTCTGAATGTGATTCTTGCGTCGAACGAGACCTTCGGCTCACATTCTACAGATATTAACGCGGTTTTCACGCATAACGTCACGCGATAAAACCCGGTGCTCGGAACCGGGATATTGGAGCCGTTAGCCGCGTGTTGCAGTGTTCCGCAGTCGTTTCTTGCTGGGACGTTTTTCGCGTTCGATGGCAGTCCCCACGCGTAGCCGCGGCCGCGGCTCCGTGAGTGATTTTATACAAACGGAGTTAACGGCCTATACCAGCGGGCGGCTGTGTGGTAGAGGACCAGTAGCCATGAACTACTGCGTTCGCGGCCGTTTCTCTTACCGGGACACGTGACAGAGTACGACGGTAGTCCCCTCTTCCCCCACGCATACCGGTTTCGGTTTAGAGCTCCGTGATGGAACAAACTCAGTTCACTCGTATAGCTTGCGTGGCACGTGAACTCCTCCATTTTTCTTCACGGCCTCAGTTTATATATTTTACCTATTCTCAACGGAACGCCATACTGTGTAC
>JAIGNY010000731.1:0-37500 GCA_020152595.1 Chiridota heheva | reverse complement strand
TGAAAAAAAAGATTTTTGTGCAAAGTGATTGTATATATGCAGTTTAATGATTTAAAATAGTTGAATAATATCTTTATTATATCTATATTATATCTATTATATTTTATCTATTATTTTATCTATTATATATTTTTATATTTCATACAATGTTTTAAATGTGGAATTACTATGAACCTTTCAGAATATATGTAAATGTTCAATAAACTTTTGAAGTTAAGAGAAAGAATACAATTTTTATGGTGAGTGAGAAATGAAGGAGCGTCTGAATCTTTCACAGCATAAAAATCTTTGTCTGTGTTTACTGACTCGGATATCATTAGCAGACATACAAGAGCACATCAAGGCTGATGGAAAAGCTTTCCCAAACACACATTAGAAAAACACATTACAATTCGGATGTCTTTGATGGAAGAGTTTGGGCAAAATTGTAGCTTACGAATATTAAAAAGAACCCAAAAAGCAAAACATTGAACTTTGATTAAATGGTGACTTATATTTGCGCTTTATAAGTAACCATTTAATCAAACTTTCATCGTGTGTGGGACACAACTACAACTGTGCATCACCTAACATAGGGTGAACAGAAAAAACACATAAAAACTTCATAAAATTCAACTAAGTTTGGGACATAATTAAGAAAAATTAGAGTTTTCATCGGAAAATGTAGTTTATATATTGATTGATTCAGAAATTAAAAACTGAACTCAATTATAAGTCAGAAAAACTTTCCGATGTAG
The DNA here is from genome assembly GCA_020152595.1 of Chiridota heheva. Classification (NCBI taxonomy): domain Eukaryota; kingdom Metazoa; phylum Echinodermata; class Holothuroidea; order Apodida; family Chiridotidae; genus Chiridota; species Chiridota heheva. The sequence continues at coordinate 36,763 of JAIGNY010000731.1, read as the reverse complement.
ATGTTTCCCTTGGCTTCAAGTAAGGAATCTCTTTTATGAATCTAGGTTGCGAATTCTTGGTTTGACCATGCTTGAGTTGAGAAGGTACGTGGCGATATAAATCAGGTTTTTAAGTTCCTATCTGGTAGTGATGCTTCGACTTCCTGTTATTTCTTGCTTGTTTCAGCTAATACTCGTGTGACATGTGGTAACAGTTTGAAGTTGACCAAAGAGTTCTCACGGATAAGTATTCGGCGTTTTAGCTTTTTGCAAAGACTTTTATTGAGTGGAATGGTTTGCCTGAGTGGGTAATTAGCTCTAATTCTGTTTACAATTTCAAGGTCAACAATGACAAGTTCTTTACTAACTCTGAGCGTCTTTGATTTTTTTTTTTCTTCATGTGGTGGTGGTGTTAGTTTGGGCATTTTATGGGGTGACTAACCCTTCTTAGCCTGTAATCTTGTTATGTTATATGGATCAAATTTTCTTTGTCAAAACTAGGGCATTCCTATATACCAGTGGCCCCAGCAAGAGTTGCATGGTTTTCCTTCACATCCCCAAGTTTTTGAAAATATGGTGGCATATATGGAAAATAAACTTAGCAAACCGAAAGTTGAAGTGCCACAGGCAGAGAAAATATCATAAAAGGCATTATAAGGAAGGTTGCATGTAATATGCCGACATGGCTGTCCAATTTTCCTGACATAATGAATGGGAGCTATACACTCCTCGCATACACCCCTTCTAAGTATGACTATTCCTCTGTCCTTATTTCATGTTTAGGTAATATAATTTTAAAACATGTTCACAAGACGTATATTCTACAGTATATCTATTTGATTGTGTTGATTCTAACATACTTCCTACTAAACTGTGATGACAGTGGTGTGTCTACAGAAGGGAGGGGGGGGCTTAGCCCTCATCTCCCAAAAAATAAAAATTCACACACACACACAAAAATGAATCATAGAAAACAGATGTTGGCATTTTTTTTTGTATTCATATTGACTTAATTATTGTTAACAGAGGAATAACTTGTTGTTAAGCTTAAGCTTACCCCACTTTCACCCTTTTCCCTGTTATAATATATCTCAAACAGTAACAAAACCACCACCAATTTTAATCCAAAGCCAATCTAAAGTTCTTTAGATACCTTGATGCTAGACAAACAAACAGAGGCAAACATGTCCCCACTCCCCATTTTCACCCTCCCCCTGTTCCTATACTGTATGTCCCAAATTGTAATCATATTATTAAGCAGAAACAAAACTACACACCAAATTTGATCTAAATCCAGTTATCAGTTCTTGAGATATCTTGATGACAAACAAATGTAACAGACAAACAGGAGGCGAAAACATAATCTCCGTCCAACTTCGTTGGCGGAATTAATAACAAACCCTGTTCACGGAGTTGCTGACCTTATCGAATTACCACATCGAATTGTAAAATGATCAAATGTTTTTTTTGTATGTGCGCGACACAACACTACATCACCTTCCACCTAGTAACATTAGCCACTAAGTGCCAATTACCCAACACCAATGTTGGTTTTCATAAGAAGCGCAAAACAAATGTACTATTCTAATCAGTTCTTGACCTTTAAATAACCTATCCTATTTTGTGTGGTACGTACTTTCATCACTTACATCACTTTCCACCAACTCACCAAGTATGCAATATCTCTTATGATTATCCCAGGAAGCGCAACACAACATTTACCATTTTTAAATCAATTATATGACCTCTGACCTTTAAACGACATATCTCATGTGTGAGACATAATCTTGTATCACGCTCCACCAACCCACCAAGTAACAAACTGACACACCCATAAAGGATCAATAAAATAGCAACTATGGTTTTTCAGCGAAATTTAGCACAAAATTTAACATAAATATTTGACCTTGCATGTCACTTCGTTTCCTAGACACCTTTACATCATCCTTCATCGATCCACTAAGTAACAACTCGATTGCACTTACGGTTTTCGGCTGGCTAGGTGTACCTGCTACGGTCATTTGAACCATAAGCCACTGAAGTTGGGCCATCCAAAATTAAAAGAAAACAGATTCAACAATTCTTAATTACTTTATATGACCACATAAAGGCAGATATCAAATTGATTGAATGTTATACAAATAACTTTCATGGCTTTATTTGGTTATGTATGGCAATTATATCAAATCTACATGCGGATTTGATGGGGGATTTTTCTCTGGGATTGGTAAATATATATAATTTTTGATATGGGTGAACTTTTTTTGTGTGTCTTTCTGAACTAAGCAGTCAACTGAGGGCCACTTTCTTTTTTGCACTATTTTGAATGATATAAGATCATACGTATGCAAAATGGCTATAAATTGTAGATTTAAATGCCAAGAATTGCTGTATTTTAAACAATTTAAAATTCATGATACTGAAGGGAATAGCTTTGAAGTCACTAAGAAATTACACAATGCAAAAGTGAGAATGACTGCAAATATTACCTGTTGATGTATTCAAGACTTCATACTTTTTTTTTATATTCCATATCAAGCTATAGGCCTATGTGTCAATGTTCCACCACAGAAAGTAGATTAAATATCAGTTTCATTAGATCAAATTAAAATAAAGTAATGTATGTTCATATTATACTCACATAGGCGTAAGCGCCTTTATTAAATTTTGTCGTCATGATTGCATTACACTACTGTAGTTTCATGGCAATTTGAGCGGCAGTGATGTACCAGCTTTCGACTCCAGTAGGGGCGACTCCAGAGGGGGCGACTCCAGTGGGGCGACTCCAGAGGGGGCGACTCCAGTGGGGACGACTCCAGAGGGGGCGACTCCAGAGGGGGCGACTCCAGAGGGGGCGACTCCAGAGCAGGCGACTCAGAGGGGCGACTCCAGAGGGGAGACTCCAGAGGGGAGATTCCAGAGGGGTAAATCTAGAGGGGCGACTCCAGAGGGGCGACTCCAGAGGGGCGACTCCAGAGGGGCGACTCCAGAGGGGCGACTCAGAGGGGGCGGAGGGGCGAGTGGCGACTCCAGGAAGGGGGAAGAGGCGACTCTAGAGGGGCGAGGGGCTTACTCAAATATATATATATATATATATATATATATATATATATATATATATATATATATATATATATATATATATATATATATATATATATATATATATATATATATATATATACATATATATATATAAATATATATATATATGTGTATATATATATATATATATATACATATATATATATATATATAAATATATAAATATATATATATATATATATATATATATATATATATATATGTATATATATTAATGTATATATATATATATGTATATATATTAATGTATATATATATATATATATATATATATATATATATATATATATATATATATATATATATATATATATATATATATATATATATATATATATATATATATATATATATATATATATATATATATATATATATGTATATATATATGTATATATATATATATATGTATATATATATGTATATATATATATATATATATATATATATATATGTATATATATATATATATGTATATATATATATATATATATGTATATATATATATATATATATATATATATATATATATATATATATATATATATATATATATATATATATATATATATATATATATATATATATGTATATATATATATATATATATATATATATATATATATATATATATATATATATATATATGTATATGCATGCATGCATGGTATACATACATGTATATGCATGCATGCATGCATGGTATACATACATGTACATGCATGCATGCATGCATGGTATACATACATGTGTATGCATGCATGCATGCATGGTATACATGTATATGCATGCATGCATGCATGGTATACATACATGTATATGCATGCATGGTATACATACATGTATATGCATGCATGCATGCATGGTATACATACATGTATATGCATGCATGCATGGTATACATACATGTATATGCATGCATGGTATACATACATGTATATGCATGCATGCATGCATGGTATACATACATGTATATGCATGCATGCATGCATGGTATACATACATGCATGCATGCATGCATGGTATACATACATGTATATGCATGCATGGTATACATACATGTATATGCATGCATGCATGCATGGTATACATACATGGTCCGTTGAGCGCGTAGAGTCCGTTGAGCGCGTAGAGTCCGTTGAGCGCGCGTAGAGTCCGTTGAGCGCGCGTGGAGTCCGTTGAGTCCGTTGAGCGCGCGTTGAGTCCGTGAGCCGTTGAGCGCGTAGAGTCCGTTGAGCGCGCGTAGAGTCCGTTGAGCGCGCGTAGAGTCCGTTGAGCGCGCGTAGAGTCCGTTGAGCGCGCGTAGAGTCCGTTGAGCGCGCGTAGAGTCCGTTGAGCGCGCGTAGAGTCCGTTGGGCGCGCGTAGAGTCCGTTGGGCGCGCGTAGAGTCCGTTGGGCGCGCGTAGAGTCCGTTGGGCGCGCGTAGAGTCCGTTGGGCGCGCGTAGAGTCCGTTGGGCGCGCGTAGAGTCCGTTGGGCGCGCGTAGAGTCCGTTGGGCGCGCGTAGAGTCCGTTGGGCGCGCGTAGAGTCCGTTGGGCGCGCGTAGAGTCCGTTGGGCGCGCGTAGGGTCCGTTGGGCGCGCGTAGAGTCCGTTGGGCGCGCGTAGAGTCCGTTGGGCGCGCGTAGAGTCCGTTGGGCGCGCGTAGAGTCCGTTGGGCGCGCGTAGAGTCCGTTGGGCGCGCGTAGAGTCCGTTGGGCGCGCGTAGAGTCCGTTGGGCGCGCGTAGAGTCCGTTGGGCGCGCGTAGAGTCCGTTGGGCGCGCGTAGAGTCCGTTGGGCGCGCGTAGAGTCCGTTGGGCGCGCGTAGAGTCCGTTGGGCGCGCGTAGAGTCCGTTGGGCGCGCGTAGAGTCCGTTGGGCGCGCGTAGAGTCCGTTGGGCGCGCGTAGAGTCCGTTGGGCGCGCGTAGAGTCCGTTGGGCGCGCGTAGAGTCCGTTGGGCGCGCGTAGAGTCCGTTGGGCGCGCGTAGAGTCCGTTGGGCGCGCGTAGAGTCCGTTGGGCGCGCGTAGAGTCCGTTGGGCGCGCGTAGAGTCCGTTGGGCGCGCGTAGAGTCCGTTGGGCGCGCGTAGAGTCCGTTGGGCGCGCGTAGAGTCCGTTGGGCGCGCGTAGAGTCCGTTGGGCGCGCGTAGAGTCCGTTGGGCGCGCGTAGAGTCCGTTGGGCGCGCGTAGAGTCCGTTGGGCGCGCGTAGAGTCCGTTGGGCGCGCGTAGTTGGGCGCGCGTAGTCCGTTGGGCGCGCGTAGAGTCCGTTGGGCGCGCGTAGAGTCCGTTGGGCGCGCGTAGAGTCCGTTGGGCGCGCGTAGAGTCCGTTGGGCGCGCGTAGAGTCCGTTGGGCGCGCGTAGAGTCCGTTGGGCGCGCGTAGAGTCCGTTGGGCGCGCGTAGAGTCCGTTGGGCGCGCGTAGAGTCCGTTGGGCGCGCGTAGAGTCCGTTGGGCGCGCGTAGAGTCCGTTGGGCGCGCGTAGAGTCCGTTGGGCGCGCGTAGAGTCCGTTGGGCGCGCGTAGAGTCCGTTGGGCGCGCGTAGAGTCCGTTGGGCGCGCGTAGTCCGTTGGGCGCGCGTAGAGTCCGTTGGGCGCGCGTAGAGTCCGTTGGGCGCGCGTAGAGTCCGTTGGGCGCGCGTAGAGTCCGTTGGGCGCGCGTAGAGTCCGTTGGGCGCGCGTAGAGTCCGTTGGGCGCGCGTAGAGTCCGTTGGGCGCGCGTAGAGTCCGTTGGGCGCGTAGAGTCCGTTGGGCGCGCGTAGAGTCCGTTGGGCGCGCGTAGAGTCCGTTGGGCGCGCGTAGAGTCCGTTGGGCGCGCGTAGAGTCCGTTGGGCGCGCGTAGAGTCCGTTGGGCGCGCGTCCGTTGGGCGCGCGTAGAGTCCGTTGGGCGCGCGTAGAGTCCGTTGGGCGCGCGTAGAGTCCGTTGGGCGCGCGTAGAGTCCGTTGGGCGCGCGTAGAGTCCGTTGGGCGCGCGTAGAGTCCGTTGGGCGCGCGTAGAGTCCGTTGGGCGCGCGTAGAGTCCGTTGGGCGCGCGTAGAGTCCGTTGGGCGCGCGTAGAGCCCGTTGGGCGCGCGTAGAGTCCGTTGGGCGCGCGTAGAGTCCGTTGGGCGCGCGTAGAGTCCGTTGGGCGCGCGTAGAGTCCGTTGGGCGCGCGTAGGGTCCGTTGGGCGCGCGTAGGGTCCGTTGGGCGCGCGTAGGGTCCGTTGGAGCCCAACGACTTGGAGCCCAACGACTTGGAGCCCAACGACTTGGAGCCCAACGACTTGGAGCCCAACGACTTGGAGCCCAACGACTTGGAGCCCAACGACTTGGAGCCCAACGACTTGGAGCCCAACGACTTCCAGCCCAACGACCGAGCCCAACGACTTAGACCGAGCCCAACGACTTGAGCCCAACGACTTCGAGCCCAACGACTTCGAGCCCAACGACTTCGAGCCCAACGACTTCGAGCCCAACGACTTCGAGCCCAACGACTTCGAGCCCAACGACTTCGAGCCCAACGACTTGAGCGACTTCGAGCCAACGACTTGAGCCAACGACTTGAGCCAACGACTTCGAGCCAACGACTTCGAGCCAAACGACTTCGAGCCCAACGACTTGAGCCTAACGACTTGAGCCAAACGACTTGAGCCCAACGACCGAGTCTAACGACTTGAGCCCAACGACTTCGAGTCTAACGACTTGAGCCGCGACTTGAGCCCAAACGACTTGAGCCGCGAACGAGCCAAACGACTTGAGCCAAACGACTTGAGCCAAACGACTTGAGCCAAACGACTTGAGCCAACGACTTGAGCCAAACGACTTGAGCCAAGCGACTTGAGCCAACGACTTGAGCCAAACGACTTGAGCCAAACGACTTGAGCTAAACGACTTGAGCCAAACGACTTCGAGCCAAACGACTTGAGCCTAACGACTTCGAAATTAACGACTTGAGCCGCGACTTGACGAGCCAACGACTTGAGCCAACGACTTGAGCCGCGACTTGAGCGACTTCGAGCCTGCGACTTGAGCCGCGACTTGAGCCACTGAGCCAACGACTTGAGCCGACTTGAGCCCAAACGACTTGAGCCAAAGCGACTTGAGCCAAACGACTTGAGCCAAACGACTTGAGCCAACGACTTCGAGCCAAACGACAGAGCCGGCGATTGAGCCAAACGACTTGAGCCAAACGACTTGAGCCAAACGACTTCGAGCCAAACGACCCCAAACCATGACTTGAGCCCAACGACTTGAGCCCAACGACTTGAGCCCAACGACTTCGAGCCCAACGACTTCGAGCCAACGACTTCGAGCCCAACGACTTGAGCCAACGACTTCGAGCCCAACGACTTTCGAGCCCAACGACTTGAGCCCAACGACTTGAGCCAAACGACTTGAGCCAAACGACTTGAGCCAACGACTTGAGCCAAACGACTTGAGCCGCGGCAAACGACTTGAGCCAAACGACTTGAGCCAAACGACTTCGAGCCAAACGACTTGAGCCAAACGACTTGAGCCAAACGACTTGAGCCAAACGACTTGAGCCAAACGACTTGAGCCAAACGACTTGAGCCAAACGACTTGAGCCAAACGACTTGAGCCAAACGACTTGAGCCAAACGACTTGAGCCAAACGACTTGAGCCAAACGACTTGAGCCAAACGACTTGAGCCAAACGACTTGAGCCAAACGACTTGAGCCAAACGATTGAGCCAAACGATTGAGCCAACGATTGAGCTAAACGACTTGAGCTAAACGACTTGAGCCAACGACTTGAGCCAACGACTTGAGCCAAACGACTTGAGCCAAACGACTTGAGCCAAACGATTGAGCCAAACGACTTCGAGCCAACGACTTGAGCCAAACGACTTGAGCCAAACGACTTGAGCCAAACGACTTGAGCCAAACGACTTGAGCTAAACGACTTGAGCCAAACGATTGAGCCAAACGACTTGAGCCAAACGACTTGAGCCAACGACTTGAGCCAACGACTTGAGCCAAGCGACTTGAAACGACTTGAGCCAAACGATTGAGCCAAACGACTTGAGCCAAACGACTTGAGCCAAACGACTTCGAGCCAAACGATTTCGAGCTAAACGACTTGAGCCAAACGACTTGAGCCAAACGACTTCGAGCCAAACGACTTGAGCCAAACGACTTCGAGCCAAACGACTTCGAGCCAAACGACTTGAGCCAAACGACTTCGAGCCAAACGACTTGAGCCAAACGACTTGAGCCAAACGACGACTTGAGCCAAACGACTTGAGCCAAACGACTTGAGCCAAAGCGACTTGAGCCAAACGATTGAGCCAAACGACTTGAGCCAAACGACGACGAGCCAACGATTGAAATAAACGACTTGAGCCAAACGACTTGAGCCAACGACTTGAGCCAAACGACTTGAGCCAAACGACTTGAGCCAAACGATTGAGCCAAACGACTTGAGCCAAACGACTTGAGCCAAACGACTTGAGCCAAACGACTTGAGCCAAACGACTTGAGCCAAACGACTTGAGCCAAACGACTTGAGCCAAACGACTTGAGCCAAACGACTTGAGCCAACGACTTGAGCCAAACGACTTGAGCCAAACGACTTGAGCCAAACGACTTGAGCCAAACGACTTGAGCCAAACGACTTCGAGCCAACGACTTGAGCCAAACGACTTGAGCCAAACGACTTGAGCCAAATCGACTTGAGCCAGCGATTGAGCCAAACGACTTGAGCCAAACGACTTGAGCCAAACGACTTGAGCCAAACGACTTGAGCCAAACGACTTGAGCCAAAGCGACTTGAGCATGAAACGACTTGAGCCAAACGACCCTGAGCCAAACGACTTGAGCCAAACGACTTGAGCCAAACGACTTGAGCCAACGACTTGAGCCAAACGACTTGAGCCAAACGACTTGAGCCAAACGATTGAGCCAACGACTTGAGCCAAACGACTTGAGCCAACGACTTGAGCCAAACGACTTGAGCCAAACGACTTGAGCCAAACGACTTGAGCCAAACGACTTGAGCTAAACGACTTGAGCCAACGACTTGAGAGCCAAAGCGACTTGAGCCAAACGACTTGAGCCAAACGACTTGAGCCAAACGACTTCGAGCCAAACGACTTGAGCCAAACGACTTGAGCCAAACGACTTGAGCCAAACGACTTGAGCCAAACGACTTCGAGCCAAACGACTTGAGCCAAACGACTTGAGCCAAACGACCAAGCGACTTAGCCAAACGACTTGAGCCAAACGACTTGAGCCAAACGACTTGAGCCAAACGACTTCGAGCCAAACGACTTGAGCCAAACGACTTGAGCCAAAGCGACTTCGAGCCAAACGACTTGAGCCAAACGACTTGAGCCAAACGACTTGAGCTAAACGACTTGAGCCAAACGACTTGAGCCAAACGACGAGCCAAACGACTTGAGCCAAACGACTTGAGCCAAACGACTTGAGCCAAAGCGACTTGAGCCAAACGACTTCGAGCCCAAACGACTTGAGCCAAACGACTTGAGCCAAACGACTTGAGCCAAACGACTTGAGCCAAGCGACTTGAGCCAAACGACTTGAGCCAAACGACTTCGAGCCAAACGACTTCGAGCCAAACGACTTGAGCCAAACGACTTGAGCCAACGACTTGAGCCAAACGACTTCGAGCCAAACGACTTGAGCCAAACGACTTGAGCCAACGACTTGAGCCAAACGACTTGAGCCAAACGACCGAGGCAACGATTGAGCCAAGCGACTTGAGCCAAACGACTTCGAGCCAAACGACTTGAGCCAAACGACTTGAGCCAAACGACTTGAGCCAACGACTTGAGCCAAACGACTTGAGCCAAACGACTTGAGCCAAATCGACTTGAGCCAAACGACTTGAGCCAAACGACTTGAGCCAACGATTTGAGCCAACGACTTGAGCCAAACGACTTGAGCCAAACGACTTGAGCCAACGACTTGAGCCAAACGACTTGAGCCAAACGACTTCGAGCTAAACGACTTGAGCCAAACGACTTGAGCCAAACGACTTGAGCCAAACGACTTGAGCCAAACGACTTGAGCCAAACGACTTGAGCCAAACGACTTGAGCCAAACGACTTCGAGCCAAACGACTTGAGCCAAACGATTGAGCCAAACGACTTGAGCCAAACGACTTGAGCCAAAGCGACTTGAGCCAAACGACTTCGAGCCAAACGACTTGAGCCAACGATTGAGCCAAACGACTTTCGAGCCAAACGACTTGAGCCAAACGACTTGAGCCAAACGACTTGAGCCAAACGACTTGAGCCAAAGCGACTTGAGCCAACGACTTGAGCCAAACGACTTGAGCCAAAGACTTGAGCCAAACGACTTGAGCCAAACGACTTGAGCCAAACGACTTGAGCCAAACGACTTGAGCCAAACGACTTGAGCCAAACGACTTGAGCCAAACGACTTGAGCCAAACGACTTGAGCCAAACGATTGAGCCAAACGACTTGAGCCAAACGACTTGAGCCAAAGCGACTTGAGCCAAACGACTTGAGCCAAACGACTTGAGCCAAACGACTTGAGCCAAACGACTTGAGCCAAACGACTTGAGCCAACGACTTGAGCCAAACGACTTGAGCCAACGACTTGACCAAACGACTTGAGCCAAACGACTTGAGCCAAAGCGACTTGAGCCAAACGACTTGAGCCAAACGACTTGAGCCAAACGACTTGAGCCAAACGACTTGAGCCGCGACTTGAGCTAAACGACTTGAGCCAAACGACTTGAGCCAACGACTTGAGCCAAACGACTTGAGCCAAACGACTTGAGCTAAACGACTTGAGCCAAACGACTTGAGCCAACGACCGAGCAAAACGACTTGAGCCAAAACGACTTGAGCCAACGACTTGAGCCAAACGACTTGACGAAGCGAAAGCGACTTGAGCCAAACGACTTGAGCCAAACGACTTGAGCCAAACGACTTCCAAGCGACTTGAGCCAACGACTTGAGCCAAGCGACTTGAGCCAAACGACTTGAGCCAAACGACTTGAGCCAAGCGACTTGAGCCAAACGACTTGAGCCAAGCGACTTGAGCCAAGCGACTTGAGCCAAACGACTTGAGCAAAGCGACTTGAGCCAAACGACTTGAGCCAAAGCGACTTCGAGCCAAACGACTTGAGCCAAACGACTTGAGCCAAACGACTTGAGCCAAACGACTTGAGCCAAACGACTTGAGCCAAACGACTTGAGCCAAACGACTTGAGCCAAACGACTTGAGCCAAACGACTTGAGCCAAACGACTTGAGCCAAACGACTTCGAGCCAAACGACTTCGAGCCAAACGACTTGAGCCAAAGCGACTTGAGCCAAACGACTTGAGCCAAACGACTTGAGCCAAACGACGAGCCAAACGACTTGAGCCAAACGACGAGCCAAACGACTTGAGCCAAACGACTTGAGCCAAACGACTTGAGCCAACGACTTGAGCCAAACGACGAGCCGACTTGAGCCAAACGACTTGAGCCAAACGACTTGAGCTAAACGACTTGAGCCACTTCGAGCCAAACGACTTGAGCCAAACGACTTGAGCCAAACGACTTGAGCCAAACGACTTGCTAAACCAACGACTTGAGCCAAACGACTTCGAGCCAACGACTTGAGCCAAACGACTTGAGCCAAACGACTTGAGCAAACGACTTGAGCCAAACGACGAGCCAAACGACTTGAGCCAACGACTTGAGCCAAAGACTTGAGCCAAACGACTTGAGCCAAGCGACCCAAACGACTTGGCGAGCCAAGCGACTTGAGCCAACGACTTGAGCCAAACGACTTGAGCCAAACGACGACTTGAGCCAAACGACTTGAGCCAAACGACTTGAGCCAAACGACTTGAGCCAAACGACTTGAGCCAAACGACTTGAGCCAACGACCAAGCGACTTGAGCCAAACGACTTGAGCCAAACGACTTAGCCAAACGACTTGAGCCAAACGACTTGAGCCAAACGACTTGAGCCAAAGCGACTTGAGCAAAACGACTTGAGCCAAGCGACTTGAGCCAAACGACTTGAGCCAAACGACTTGAGCCAACGACTTGAGCCAAGCGACTTGAGCCAAAGACGAGCCGCGACTTGAGCCAAACGACTTGAGCCAAACGACTTGAGCCAAACGACTTCGAGCCAAAGCGACTTGAGCCAACGACTTGAGCCAAACGACTTGAGCCAAACGACTTGAGCCAAACGACTTGAGCCAAACGACTTGAGCCAAACGACTTGAGCCAAACGACGAGCCAAACGACTTGAGCCAAACGACTTGAGCCAAACGACTTGAGCCAAACGACTTGAGCCAAACGACTTGAGCCAAACGACTTGAGCCAAACGACTTGAGCCAAACGACTTGAGCCAAGCGACTTGAGCCAAGCGACCGAGCCAAACGACTTGAGCCAAAAAGCGACTTGAGCCAAACGACTTGAGCCAAACGACTTGAGCCAAACGACTTGAGCCAAACGACTTCGAGCCAAACGACTTGAGCCGACTTGAGCCAAAGCGACTTGAGCCAAACGACTTGAGCCAAACGACTTGAGCCAAGCGACTTGAGCCAAACGACTTGAGCCAAACGACTTGAGCCAAACGACTTGAGCCAAAGCGACCAGCCAAAGCGACCGAGCCAAACGACTTGAGCCAAAGCGACTTGAGCCAAACGACTTGAGCCAAACGACTTGAGCCAAACGACTTGAGCCAAACGACGACGAAAGCCAAACGACTTGAGCCAAACGACTTATCGAATGCAAAATGTGTCTATTTGTGTCTATACTAGTTTCGCTAATTTAGATTTACAATTTTACAAACTTTGACTCGGCTTCATCATGTACTATATCTTTTTATGTACTGTGCTAATACAGATTATAGGATTAAACTTATCTCCATCTCAAGTTAGGCAGACATTACAAGTTTATCGATCGATTGTTCATTCCACCGTTGAGTTGTATACAATTCAAGATAATAGATACAGCTACACCAGAGATGAATTAATTTCCTTCAGGCAGATACGACGTTGTCCAAATGATAATGTGTGTAAACAACCTAAAGATGTCGGAATTTTTCAATTTCGTAGTCGTCGAGCCGGTCATCATGTTTGTCGATAAATTGGAATTTCTCAAATTAGTTCGAAAAACCGAATGATGACAGAAACAACAAGAACGAGTGTAAACATGTACATTTTCAAAATTTGACTGAAGTAAGATTGGAACCATGCATATTACAAATTAGATGGACATTTAAAATCGGTTGCGTTAATGCAAGATCTGTGTGTAACAAGGCGTGTGCTATTTACGACCATGTCTTAGATCAAATTTTGTGCTATCACAAAGACATGGCTTAAATATAACCGTGAACCTACAAAACGCAAACTAACACCAGAAAATTATAAATTTGATGATCATCCTAGACCAGACAAAAGGGGAGGAGGAGTTGCTATCTTCTATAAAGCTAACGTTGAACTGATAATTATTCAGAAATGTAATTTTGAATCATTTCAAGTGGCAGAATGAAAACTAGAATATTTAAACATTTTTTTGCATATTGCACTTGTTTACAGACCACCAACTTCATCGACTAATCAGGTCACGTCATCATTATTTTTCGAGGAATTTTCGAACTAACTTGAACGGTTTGTAATGTCAAAAAACTATATAATATTATCAAGACGATTTTAACTTCCATATTGAATGTACGGAAAACAAGGATGCTATTAAGTTTTTAGATCTGATAGATAGTTTTAACTTGGAAAATACCATATGGTTTCCTAGTCATGAGTCAAGACACACACTAGATCTTTTAATTTGCAGAAAGGAATGTGACATCTCAATCAACAATTTGGTACCTACATACTTTCTTTCAGATTATACATTTATATGTGGAAATATCGACATTCTTAAACCAAAATATCTTAATAAAACTATTTCATACAGGAAATAAGTTGATATAAATCTTAACGACTTCGCGATTGATCTACATATGTCATCGTTATATACAGCATGTTTTTAAGACATTGATTCTCTCACTAACAGCTATGACACTGTTCTTAAAAACCTAGTTAATAAGCATGCACCTATTGTGGTGAAACATCAAAGTAATTCCAAGTAAACAGTGGTACTGTGCACGTTTGAAAAAAAAATCAAATTATCTCGAAGGAAAAAGGAAAATATTTGGAAACAGTAAAACTGCTGAGGCCCTTGCTGATTTCAAACAGGCCAGAATTGAATGTGTAACTCAGCAGCATCTGGCAAGAAACACATATTATTCCAGCATGATTAATGAGTGTGGAACGGATCAAAAATTGTAAGGCTATTAACATGATTGCTGGTAAAACAAAAGACAATCCTCTACCACCTCATACTTCTGAAGTGCAGTTAGGAAATCTTTTTGGAGAATTTTTCACATCTAAGATATCCATGATACGATATGATATCGACAAAATTGTCTAACATGAAGGTCTTAAACCATTGATTGACTATGATACTTATATCACTGATGACATATCCTAATCACATTTTTCACTACTAAGCGAAAACGATGTTCGAAAATTAATCATGAAATCAGTTTGTAAAACTTGTTGCCTGGATCCAAAACCTACATCTTTCTTGAAAACAATAATTGATGACATGCTGCCTATATTAACCAAAACTATCAATTTATCTTTGCAACAAGGAACATTTCCTACAGCATGGAAGAAGGCTGTTGTTACACCACTTCTCAAGAAATCTGGCTTACATTTGGAGCTTAAGAACTACAGACCCATCAGCAATTCAGGTTTTGTATCTAAATTGATCGAGTCAGCTTCAATGGAGCAATTTAAGAAGCACCTTACGAAGCAAGCCCTCACTTCGCCTGAGAATTCAGCCTACAAGAAGGGGTATAGTACCGAAACAGTTACTACAAAAGTCCATTCAGACATTCTCATGGAAATGGACAAACAACACGTTGTACTTTTGATAATGCTGGACTTAAGCGCCGCTTTTGATACTGTATATTTCTGTATTTTAAGTGATATTTTCAGAAACAAATTTGGTCTAGGAAATGAGGTACTGAGATGGTTCCAAAGCTATCTCTCCGATCGTAAACTTTAGGTACAAATAAATAACGAATTGTCTGAGCATTTCGCACTGCATCATGGTGTTCCCTAGGGCAGTTGTGTAGGCCCTGTGCTATTCTCAGGCTATCTCAGCTCGCTGTATGATATTATTAATAGACATCTACCGTCTCTAGGTGGCTGTGCTGATTAGCACCAACTTTATTTGTCTTTTAAGCCTGGAAAAGATGTAAATGAACAATCAACTGTTGAGACTATGAACACATGTATCAACGACATCAGAATCTGGATGTTAACTCATAAGCTAAAAATAAATGATTTAAAACCGAGTTCATGCTAATAGGTACCAATCAAATGTTATCAAAGGTTAACATTAATTGTATAACTGTTGGTAACTCTGAAATTAAACCTGTTTTAAACGTGAACTAGAACGGTAAATACCGTCATGGTTCGCATCCCATGCAAATTGACACCCATATCATATGATCCGGCCAATTATAAAAATGGCATCTCACACTTAAGTCCCACATGGCATCATATGTCCCACATGGCATCCCACCCCATGTCCCACATGGCATCCCACCCCGTGTCCCACATGGCATCCCACTCCATGCCCCACATGGCATCCTACCCCATGTCCCACACGACATCCCATCCCATGTCCCACATGGTATTTCACCATATCTCCCACACGGCATCCCATGTCCCATATGGCATTCCATCATATGTCCCACAGAGCATCCCATCCTATGACCCACATGGCATCCCACCTTATGTCCCACATGGCATCCCACCCCATATCCCACATGGCATCCTACCCCATGTCCCACACATCCCATCCCATGTCCCACAGAGCATCCCATCCTATGACCCACATGGCATCCCACCCCATGTCCCACATGGCATCCCACCCATGTCCATGACATCCTACCCCATGTCCCACACATCCCATCCCATGTCCCACATTGCATTCCACCATATCTCCCACATGGCATCCCACCCCATGTCCCACATGGCATCCCACCATGTCCCACATGACATCCCACTCCATGTCCCACATGGCATCCCACCCCATGTCCCACATGGCATCCCACTCCATGTCCCACATGGCATCCTACCCCATGTCCCACACGACATCCCATGTCCCACATGGCATTCCATCATATGTCTCACAGGGCATTCCACCATATCTCCCACATGGCATTCCACCACACAGTGTCTCACATGGCACATTCCACCATATGTCCCACATGGCATTCCACCATATGTCCCACATGGCATCCCATGCTATGACCCACATGGATCCCATCCTACATGTGTGTCCCACATTAATCCAACCATTTGTACCACATGACATCCCTCCCTAGGTCCCACATGGCATCCCTCCGTGTCCTGCAGCAGTGGCTTCCCACCTGATGTCCCACATGGCATCCCACTATATGTTCCACATGGTATCCCTCCCAAAGTCTCAATGACATCCTACTTTATGTACCACATGGCATCACATCCCATGTTCCCATGGCCTCCCACCCTATGTCCCACATAGCCTCCTACCCTATGTCACACATGGCATCCTACCTTATGTCACACATGGCATCCTACCTTATGTCACACATGGCATTACAACCTATGTCACACTCTGTGTTACTCGTGGCATCCCACCATGTCCCACATGGCATTCTACCCTCTTCCACATGGCATCCCACCCCATGTCCCACATGGCATCCCAACCCATGTCCCACAGGACATCCCATAGGCTCCATAAGAAGTCTCATGCTAGCTATCACAGTCACTGATTGAGCATACTATGTATGAAAGTGTCAGTTCATATAATAATTTATATGCAAATGACTTGTTGAAATGGGGTGGGACGCCATGTCCCACATGACATCCCATATCATCTCATGTCCCACATGACATTCCATCCCATGGCAATCCACCCTATGTCCTGCATGGCATTCCACCACATATCCTACGTGGCATTCCACCCTGTTCCACATGGCATCCCACCCCATGTCCCACATGGCATCCCACCCTATGTCTCACATGACGTCCCATAAGCTCCATAAGAATTCTCATCCTAGCTATCACAGTCCCTGATTGAGCATACTATGTATTAAAGTGTCAGTTCATATAATAACTTATATGCAAATGAGATGTTGAATAAGAAAAAATAGTGGAGTCAAATAATTATGCCTGATATAGTTCTTGGTGTATACAACATGGTAAATATTATATCATATGGCCCCCATCCATGTCCCACATAGCACCCCTCCCTATGTTTATATGCAATCACATCCTGTCACACTCCCTGACTAAGCATGTTAAATAAAAAAGTCTGGTTAGGTCATATACTGTAGAAACTTTATGCAAATGTCACAATAATAAAGGTGGAGTTTAAAAAATCATGCCTGATATAATTGTTTGGTGCCCAAATATTCTAAAGAATTTTAAGGATTTCAAATCTCAAGCGCTACAAGAGAGACTTGAGGATCTCTGAAGAATATTGGAAAATTATGTCATTTTACAATTATCTTCTAAGAAAATATTAAATGTATTGTAGACTTTTTGCTGGAACTAGTCTTTAATCCTATCTTAAGTACCTCTGAAAAACTTTATTAAAGGTTTAACGTCCTTTTTCTTTACACGACTTAAAGCCACACGACCTAAAGCCACACGATTTTAAAGTCACACGACTTTGGTCACACAACTTTAAAGTTGTAAATTTTTCTTTAACCAAGCAACTCTTTATCTTTTTGCTTTTTAATTAAGGGAACGCTAAACCAAAAGTGGGGGCGCTCGTTTATGCAAATTCCACATATATATTCTCCACAACAAATCGATAAACTTCATGCCTCAATAGCCCACAGACGTGAGGGCTAAGTTCACTTGAATATTCATATTAACCAGAAAATTGCAATTCCCTTGCGTACTAGATAAGCATTTGATTGGGGAGAAGAGGGGGGGGGGGGAGGGCATTAAAACACGTCCACACATTTTGGTCTAGTGCCCCTTTAAATATGTCGCGAAAATGATGGGAAAGACTAATCTTGCTCAAACTTGATTGTGGGTATTGTGAATGTATATTGAAATACGCCCATTAAAAAAACATTTACAAAAAAATTCCACAAATACATCACAAATTTGTATTTTTATGAAAGTGACAAAATCTTTCATCAAAATTGGTTAAACTGAGACAATTTGACAGCGTTTTTCAAACTCCTTAAAAGGCAACAATATGAAATTATACTTCTTTGGAGTTGTGCAGCAAATTCCGTTTGAGTCGTTGCCACCCCCCCCCCCCCTTCCCTTCCCTCCCCCCACCATCGACGCTGCCACAATACGTCACCCATATCATCGCACCCTATGCCCAATACGTCACTAAAACCTATGTACCATTTGACATCCGACCCTTGAGTCTGTCCCACCATATGTTCCATATACCATACAATATTATGCCTCATATACCCTCCCATCCATATCTCATTTGCCATTCCACCCATGACTCATATTACAACCCACCCTCTGTATTATACATGTACGCAATCATATCCACCATACAACACATGTCATCCCACTTTGTCCCCTATGTTCCACGTGCCATCCCACCCTATGTCCTACATGTCATCCCATTCTAATTCACATATGTCATCTTATCATATGTCCCATCCCAAACTATGTCCCATATGACATCCCACGCTATGTCGCATACGTGAATGCCAAACCCACTATCCCATGCATATCACCTTATTCCATATGCCGACCAATTCCCATATGATATTTCAAGCTATTTCGTATACGCAATCTCACCCTTATTCAATACCTTTCACCCATATGTTCAAAACATTATGCCACCCCTACGTCTCACATTCCATCGCACCCTATGACTCATATGTCATTCCAACTCTTCCAACTCTTTATCTCATATTATGCCCATATACTATCCAATGTTATGCTCCCACGCAACCCATCCTTTATTTGTATGTCATCGTACCCTCTATACACATGCCACCCTATCCCACATCCAAACCCACCCAATGTCCCACATGGTATCTAACTCTTTCTTATACGCATTCCCACCTTTATCCAGTATGTTCCATTCCACCCTTTGTCTCGCATGCCATCCCACCCTATGCCCCTAATGACAAACCACCCTATGTCCCGTATGACAACACACCCTATGTCCCATATGCCATTTCACCATATGTCCCATCCCAAACCATGTTCCACATGACAACCCACGCTATGTCACATACGTGTACGCCAAACCCAGTATCATGTACATGTCACCCTGCTCCATGTGACATTCCACCCTGTGTCCAGTGTGACATTTCATCCTTTGTCCCATATGGCATTCCACCCTTTATGTCCCATATGATATCCCACCCTATGTCGTATTTTCAATTCCATCTTCTTTATCCAATATTTTCCATCGCAGCATACGACCCACATGCTCCATGTGACATTTTAACTTATGTAGCATATGCCATCCATGTCGTACGCGCACTATCCCGTTTATACCACCCTACGTCTCTTATGCCAACCCACTTCATGTTCCACATAATATCCCACCCTTTCTCTCTTAACCAACCCCATCCTCTATCCAATATTTTCTGTATGCCCAACATACCATCGTGCCAATGTGCTTCACATGGCATTTTAACCTATGTACCATGTGCCATCCATCTCACCTTATGCCTCATATGATATTCCATACTATGCGCCATAAGCCATACCACCTTTGTCCCACACGCCACCCCAAAACTATTTTCCATAAGACAGCCAACACATTCGCCAATACACCCACTATTCCATCCCACCCTGTCCCACGTTATACTCCACCATATTTCGTATGCGCAATGCAACCCTCTATTTATTATCACGCCACCCGACCTATGACCCACATGCCACCCAACATTATGGTCCACATGTCATCCCACCCATGATCCACATGCCACCCAACATTATGATCCACATGTCATCCCACCTATGACCCACATGCTACCCAACATTATGATCCACATGTCATCCCACCTATGACCCACATGCCACCCAACATTATGATCCACATGTCATCCCACCTATGATCCACATGCTACCCAACATTATGATCCACATGGCATCCCACCCACATGCACATTTTGAATAATAGCATGTCGGGATTTACATTTTAACATGTGTTATAGAACAAATACCTTATTTAACTGTATATGGACAGATAAAGATGTTATATTTACAACAAAGCTCCTTAAATATTGAACAGAACAGTGGCGTAGGAACCGGGACCAGGGGAATACCCCCCCCCCCCCTCTTCAAATGTTAAAGGTCTAACGAATTGATTTTGAAGAATCAGATTCAGATTACATGGCATTTTCTTCCGGATATCTTCAATTTTCGAGAAACCTCCTTCAATTTTCGAAACGTTTTCTTCATTTTCGAGAAAGTTGATTTTCAATTTTCGAAAAATTTCCTTCAATGTTCCTGAAATTTCCTTCATTTTCAGGATATCTTTTTCATTTTGGGGAAATTTACCTACATTCTCGTGAAATATGCTTAAATTTTTGGAAAAAATTCCTTGTTCGGGAAAATTATCTTCATTTTCGGGAAATTTTCTTCATTTTTAGGAATTTTTCATCATTGCTTCCAATTTTCGTGAAAATTGTATCAACTTATATGTGAGATGTTCTTCATTTTCGAAAATGTTTCTTCATGTTCAGGAATTTTGCATCAATTATGGAGCTTCAATTTTTGTAAAATTTTCTTCATTTTCGGGAATTTGTCTTCCTTTTGGAAAATTTTCATCAATTTTCGTAAAATTTTCTTCATTTTCGTGAAATTTGTTTCATTTTCGTGAAATTTGTTTCAATTTTTGTGAAATTTCCTCCATTTTCTGGACATTTTACCAACCCCCTCTCCCCCCCCCTCTCCTCCCTTTACAAATAGTGATAAGAAACCCGTACATTTTTGTAGGTCTGTTGGGACAAAAATCAAATCCTTCCCCCTCCGGTAATTTCAAATATCTACCTACGCCACTGCAGAATTGTCTTTAGATTATGTCAAAAGCACCCATAGTTTCCGAAATGTGGCTAATTAAAATATATGCAAAATATATACATATATAAACACTTTATATACACTAAATATCTCTTTTAAGTTATGCTTTCTCTCTTAAATGTCAGTCACTGAAAATCAAGACTTTTTTCTCCTGCTAAATTTGAATAAGGGGGTATAATGGAGATTCAAAACGTTGTTGGAGGATTAGAAAACAATAAGTTAACTTGTTACTATGTCTCAATTTCTATAAAATTTGCGTAATTTATCATGATAAGGCCTGAAAATTTAAAATGCAGCAGTAAAATGGTCGCTTTTTTAACCGAATATATTACTTTTTGTTGTTGTTGCTATTTTCATGGTTGATGTTGTTGAAATATGACACTGTCCATAGATCTTAAATCAATACTTGTTTTTTTGTGGGCAGGTAGAGGCCTATCGAAACAGTCGTGGAGTAATTCGAAGAGCTCACATTTTAAAATTAAAGATTTTGAATTTAATTTTCATTAAATTTGATGCATGTTCCCATAATGCACCCTACTTCTTATACACTTTTACTGTGCCATATAGACGAAAGGATTGCAAAAAATGTTACACGTTTTGACAGTAAAAGAAATACACCGGTACTTATTTTTCAGAAGGGTGATCCACACTGCCCCTCTTCTCTATGCTCTATATTTTGTTCACACAAATATACTTTTGTAGTGGCGTAGTGGGTCATGTTTTACTAGAGGGAAAGGGAATTTTGGCGCCCCCACCCCTCCTCCTTTCCCGAAAAAAGCTCATAAGAGTAAAACATTGAGCACATAGAAGTAAATTGGCATGAACAGTTTGGAAAATTGCTTAAAATCAGTAATTCGAATATAGGAACCAAACCGTCAAAGCCCTGGAAGGGGTCCAGGAGGCGAAACCTCCGGAAGCGCTGCTTTTGTAAAATTTCCCAAAAATTGAAAAATAATTCCCAAATATTAAAGAAAAATTGAAAATGAAGGAAATTTCCTGAAAATGAAAGGAATTTCCCGAAAATGAAGGAAATTTCCCCAAAATTGAAGAAAAACTTTCCAACAAATGCCTAAAATTGAAGAAAACATCCCGAAAATGATAGAAATTTCACGAAAATGGATCCAAGTTTCACAAAAATGAAGGAAATTTCCCGAAAACGAAGGAAATTTTACGAAAAATGAAGAAAACTTCCCAAAACTACTGTCGTCTGCTGTAAGTTACATTTAATTAGACTTACATACGTTTGCATGTTGTTATCATATATAAGATACTTTTTGCAAGATAATTATGTTGGAATCTTGCTGTGCCGTTGTTTGAACTAATAGATGTGTGCGGGGAATAAAAAGTTATTTTCTCGATTTCCATCTGATCCTGATCGACGTTCGAAGTGGGTTTCTGCTGTACGCCGCAACGGCTTTCAACCCGGGCTTTCAACCTACACACTAGAATTTGTAGCGAGCACTTTATATCAGGTATAGGCTTTTTCTGGGTATAACGAACAATCAGATGACATTAACGTTAAAGTTACTCTTCGTTTACCGTGTGAAAATATAAATTACTTAAGGAAAATATCAAGAAAAATCGGAAGCGAGCAAAAAACTGCAGTCGGTAAAATTCGCTGAACTGGTACTGGTAAGTTAGCATGTAGTTTGTTTGTTGTATACGAGTGATGTGACTGAGCTGTTATGTGTGAAGACGCTTAAAACGCAACGACGCCGCTGTCCGGTAAAATGGAGTCCAGTTGAGTTAGAATTACGTGATAGAATATAGAAAAATATAGAAAATTGCTATATGTCCATATAGGCATTTATAATCCAGTACAAATCATGAAAATAGCTAAAATTCCTAAGCTTTTTTCCGTCAAGCTCGGTTACAAATTAACCATTTTACAGCTGTTTGCTTTTTGTCGTGTTAATGTGCAAATCAATATGCAAATCGGTTTGATGTATGAACTATTTTCTTATTAGAAACGTGTTTTTTTTTTTATAATTTTATTATGCACCACAATTATTTGAATGGGTGATTCTGTTTAAAAGATATTCAAATTTGTTAAAATATTTAATATTTGAAATTTGGAATATGTCAAAATATCCTCAAAGTTTAATTAAACTAAATACAATGTTTTAAGTGCTAATTTGAAGAAAAGAGAAAACCTCTACAGCCTTCAGGAACAGGATGCCACCGGGAGGATAGTAAGGAAGGGGGTGGGAAGGTTCACTGGAGCCCGGGTCCAGTGGGCACCCAAATGTATACAGTACCTGATTATTTCTTTTAGCGACTAAAAAGTAAAACATCCATAACAAAAAATATGTATAACCACAAAAGCAGAGAAATCGGCAAAAAACGGTCACTTGAACTAAAAATATATACATATATATTTTATCCCTTCAAAGATATAATGGGCCCTAAGTTTGTACCCCCAAGGTCTCGCGATTCTTTCATTTTCGGGAAATGTCGCGAAAATTTCTTCACATTTTAATAGATTTTCTTCAATTTTTTTGGAAAAGTAGACAAATTTTTCCAAAAGTTACGATAGTTCCTCCAAATATTCTGTCTTACCATTTTTTTCATTTTTTTCTCGCTGTCATTATGTTTGTTTGTTTGTTTGATGGGGGCTTAACGGCACCACGACAACGAGGGTCAAATTGTGCCTAAGAGGTTAGATCATTCTAGAGGAAGGAAGGAAAGAAAACAGGGGGAGATTGAGAGAAACACGAGAACTGAAAATCAGAAAACTGGGATCGAGAGAGGTGCATGGGTGAAAGAAACAAAGTATTGTCGTTGTGTCTAATTTTGTGTTGAAATCATGCCATTTATGAATGATGACATAATCTGTCCTATGTGCTATAGAATATATGTATTTGTTTGGAATGATCTCTAAATTTTGTTTTCCAACAAATGCAGTTCATGTTGACATGAAATTCTAAAGGCTTGACTCATTAATATCATATACAAATAAAAATTCATCAACTCATGCAAAGGAAAACAAAATTCTTACAAGTTAAAAAATTTGTAATAGATTATAAAGAAATACATTAATATTACAATCTGTACTGGGTGAATGACATTATTTATTAGAGGGCGTACGGACAAAATGAACGCTCCCATGTAAATTTTATATTGACAGATTTAATGTTTTAATAATTTAGAAAATGTAATAATTTGTGTTGGACGATGTGAAATTTCTTCTGATGACTTATAATCATTATTTCTATAATATTAAAAGAAGAAAAAGCCAGACTTGATGTCTCCTTTAAGAAAGAAACTTATAAAATTACATAACAATTACATAACAATTTATAGAATTACGTCAATTTTGTCAATGTCAAATTAACATGAAAGTGCTATTTTCAAAATGATTCAAGAAGTGATTTTTTCAGATATGAATGTTCTTTATCAATCCATAAACATCATTTTAAGTGCCCGCCCTCCGGTTTTGTTTTCCAATACGAACGTGGGTTATTCCTACATAATACTGAGGACAAAATTATGCTGCCCGCCCGTCACACATCAACTTAAAACAAATGAATTTAAGGTATATATATGGACAGGTAGCAAAAACATGAGCTTAAATGGTTTGATATATACAACAAATAAATTTAAGGTATATGGACAGGTAGCAAAAATATGAGCTTAAATGGTTCAATATATATATATATATATATATATATATATATATATATATATATATATATATATATATATATATATATATATATATATATATATATATATATATATATATATATATATATATATATATATATATATATATATATATATATATATATATATATATATATATATATATATATATATATATATATATATATATATATATATATATATATATATATATATATATATATATATATATATATATATATATATATATATATATATATATATATATATATATATATATATATATATATATATATATATATATATATATATATATATATATATATATATATATATATATATATATATATATATATATATATATATATATATATATATATATATATATATATATATATATATATATATATATATACTGTCAAAATATTATGTCAAACAGCAATAAGTCACATCAACAGAAGTAAAAATTGACCATTTTACAGCACGCATGTTAAAACTTAAATATACCTAATCAGCTGATTAGCATAAATTGCGCGATATTTTGTGACCTTAGAACTAATAAGACATCTAGAAAATTCAAAACCTTGTGGACCAACTTTAAATAAGGGAGAGTTCCATTTTTTCCATGAGGGGGCTAATGGAAGATATTGTGATGAAATCTATCCCATGCAGCCATGCAGGCTGCCATGGGAATTAAAGGTTGTACAATTAGAGTGTTTAATGATTTGTCAATAACTTAAATATATATTGAAATAGTTTGTCAAACTTCTTTGATAAAAAAATAAAAAATATGAATAAATATGGTAAATCATTTTTTCTTAGAGTATGTGCTATAATAACAAATTCATTAAGGTTTAATTACCGTTTCTGAAGAATTTGATTTTCCCCTGCCGCCTGCGTGACAAGCAACAAGCTCCAAGACGTCTCCGAGGTGCCATGGTCAAACCCTGAATCACAAATATTATAAATTTCCCGCGCATTTGCTTTTCGTTGACATTTGATGCAAACATCGTGACCCCATGTAATCTTATTCAATAAGTTAAAGGGACACTAGACCGACAAGTGAGGACACAATTTTCCAGTCTCACAAATATTCAGAAAAACTGAGCTTTTTGGTCGTCGTGGAGAACTTCGAAACTGCTCTAACACCAATTTCATACGAAGTAACTTTCTGAGATTCAGAATCAATATAATCAGATAATTATATCACTTTGGGAGATAAAATATGTTTAATGAATATTTGAAAGTTCACCAAAACGACGCCCTGACATGTGGGTCTTAGTCCTCCTTTAATTGTTCTTTCTTTCCAATTTTCGTGCATCTTTTGTCAGAAAGCCCATTTTAGAGATTAAACGAACCGGTTCGCTGCCCACCTATCCACTGTTGCATTGGCTTAACCCGGCGTAGTACGGTAGCCGGGAAGGTCATAACCTTTAATACATCCCCATCTCCATATACCAGTCAGCGCACGCACGCTTACAAGAATTATCTGCCATGCATGCACTTTACAATTTTCCGTAATCTGATCAAGGAATAATAAGAACAATTAATTCGAGATCCATGGACAGATGGACAGGTAGCTAAGAAATATATGCTGTTGAAATTTGATCATTTGACAGCATTTTAGGTGTTAAGGCATTTTTGGAATAACTTATGCAAATATCTTCCCCAACCTGCCAAAAGTGTTCCCCAACACTGCTTTTCAAAAACTTAATGTATTATGTTAAATCCCCCCTTGAATTATGACCAAATCCAATTGGTAGGGCCATGGATACCATCCAAACAGGGCCAGGGACGAAACTAGGGAAGAGGGACATATTTTTGTTGCGCCCGTGGGTCATCTGCAGTAGTAAGTTGAGAAAAACGGGTGTATACGCTTATGCAGCCTGTAAATGGCTCAGGCAGTCGACAGGTCAATTTGCTAGGAGAAACGGAAGAGCCTGACAGTTCGACATATTCATCTCACAAAAATGATTTGGATGATAAAAACGATTTGGATGATAAAAACCAGGGCCGTAATTCCCGTGAGGCAGGAAGGAACCCCCCTCCCCCTACATACACCCATACTTGTTTTGAGTCCCAACCGGGGACATGCGTTTTGAATCATCCAATCTGGGACATCGTATGGACGTTATTTTTAACCGAATTAGATGAGATGAAATTAGGGCCGTAATTCTTATTTGAAAAGTGTGTGTGGGGTCCGAGGAGGAGGAGGGGGGGGGAGGAAGTACATGGCCTCTTATCCAAAAAAATGGGGGTGGGACAAATGGTTAAATTTCCCTAAAATGTACTGAATTAAAAGAAAAAAAGAGGGGGACATGTCACCTCTGTCCCCCGGGAATTACGGCCCTGGGTGAGATTGATCACAATTTCACAACCCATTTGTATTAGTTTATTATTTACTACTCATCGTGTTCTTTTTAATAGTTCAATGACATAGGAACAGGAATGTACGTTATAGTACATACTAACTGCATCGCACACCCATGTGTATGTCCTCCAACCATGACCACTGCACCACATAAAAGCTACCAATCGGGGTAACAGGTAATGTGTTAGAGTTTCTTCGCCCAACTGGGGACAGTATGCACCGGGTACATATGTGCTAGAATTTCATACTCTGATAATACACTTAAAGACACATATTTTAAAACACAGCCTGCATAGAACCTACCAAAAGGGAACAGCAATAAAATGCGTAATATTTCAGGTGGCATATTGTTTCACCCATGGAGAGCCCAAATCTCGAAGAAAACCAATTAGGGATGTCCCCGAATGGTAGGTTGTCCCCGATTGGAAAGTGTGTCATATAAAGTGTTTTTATATAAATATCTCCAAAAAAACATACGCATGCAGGCCTACCTTACCTAATATACGTTCTCTGAACGATTGTAATAGGAAAGGCCTGAGTCAATTTTTGATGACGTGTGTAAGAACTGCCGCTGTGCTTACTGACGTCATTGCGACTTGTTTTGAGACAAGACCGCCTGTTTAAGCTGTAATCTCAGGTTAATCTTTTGCACGAAAATCTATTGTTATGCAAAAACCCTAATTAATATGCGCACAACTCCTCACCATTACGTGTGAACAAGTGCCCTCCACATGTAGGCCTATGATAATTTGTGTATGCGAAAAATTCAGCCCACTTTAATTTAATAGATAACATATAGATACACATATTTTCATTGATAATTATGAAGACATGAGGATTAAACCTTAAGCACCCAGTGCGAACATGAGGATTGAACCCCAAGCACCCAGTGCGAACATGGTGATTAAATCCCAAGCACCCAGTATGCCCAATGATGATTAAGCCCCAAGCATTCAGAGTGCCTACTGCCCAATGATGATTAAATCCCGAGCACCCAAAGTACCCAAGAAATACATGTTATTTCAATGGACCATACAAATACACATTACCTCAAAGGAAGAACCTAGTGCACTTCACCTCACCTAGTCTC
Organism: Chiridota heheva; assembly: GCA_020152595.1. NCBI lineage: Eukaryota > Metazoa > Echinodermata > Holothuroidea > Apodida > Chiridotidae > Chiridota > Chiridota heheva. Next base: position 8,522 of record JAIGNY010000731.1, on the reverse strand, counting down.
TTTAGGTCTCCCGGCCCATAAGGCTGCAGTGCACTCTCTCCACTAAACTCTGTTTTTTGCAACTTGTCTGGCTTCTGTCCACGAGCTCCATCCCATCACTTTCCTCTCCTTCTCGACTGTCCTTCTTCAGGTCGTTGTAGGACGACCAACCTTCCTTCTCCTCTCTGGTTTCCACGTCATAGCTGTCACACAGTGCTTAATAGTGCTCATGCGCATCACATGACCAATCCACCTCCACCTTCTTCTTTGTACTTCAGTGCTGATTTTGTCATGTTTAGTGCTTCTCAGTATTTCATCGTTAGATATTACATATGGCCATCTGATCTTCAAAATTCTCCTGTAGCATTTGAACATGAGTTCCATTTGAACACGAGTTTCATATCTTATTTAACTTCATAAATGCTACTCTTGTTTTAGAGATTCTGTTTTTGATATCTTCCTCGCCACCACCTTGTAAGCTTACTCTTGCACCAAGGTATCTGAACTTGTTTACTTCATCTAGAGCCTAGCGCCTAATGAAAATTAAACCCCGAGAGCACCCAGCGCGAACATGAGGATTAAACCCCCAAGTACCCTGCGCGCTCAATGAGGATTAAATTCAAGCACTCGGTGCGCCCAATGATGAATAAACCCCAAGCACTCAGATTGCCCAATTATGATTAAACCCCAAGTACCCAGAGTGTCCAAGAAAATACACGTTATCTTAATGGACCATAGAAATACACGTTAAGTCAATGGAAGCACGTATTACACCTAATGAGGGCCCCAAACATCCAATGCAACCAATAAGGATTAAACCCCAATCACCCAGCGTGCCCAATGAAGGTTTAACCACCCAGAGTGCCCAAGAAAATACACTTTATCTCAATGGACCCTGAAAATACATGTTAACCAATGGAGGATTAAACCCCTACTGGCATAGGTTTAAGAACCGTGGGGCACTGGAAGAACGTGGCCCCAGCTTTTACGAAAAATGGCAAAAGTGCCCCATCTGAAATTGAAAAGTGCCCCTCAATTACTGTCAAAGGTGCAAGAACTGGTGATCTGTTTCCAACTGTTCTATATTGTGTGATTGCATAGACGCATGTATTTCGTTTTTTAATGAGTAGGGCAAAGGAAAATTTGACTTACACCCCTCCTGGGCTCGAAGTCAAGTTACGCCCCTGGCTGCAACGCCGGCCCCGACCCGAGAGGCCCTGGCCTCGATAAAATACTAGCAGCAAGAAGGCAATTAAGGGGCCTTGTGATTACATGATAAGAGGCCCCAAAGAGTCCCGATGAGGCACCGTATGAAAAAGACCCCGGGCCGACTATAATAGAGGCCCCCGAATTACCTCAAAGGAGTTAAGGTCCAAATGGAGAGGGAGGGGGTGGCTCTTTCAAGATAAAACAATTTGGGCGTGATAACAAAAGATCGAATTGATATAGGTCTCAACGATCTACTAAAACCCAACCTTCAAAACAAAAAGTAAGGTTGATATGAAAGAAGGGTACAGTCTTAGAAACCTCACTATCCGTAAATTCATTTTCATCCTTTTGATTCATCCTTTTGATTTAGGAAGCGCCGGATTATGTCCCATTTTGACCCCAACTTATTTTTCTTTCAATTTTATTGTATGAAACACGTTACGTTTTAGAGGTTCGCCAAGAAGTGGGGTATGAATACCCACATTTCCCAGGATCTACGTCCATAATTATCAGTGGCGCCACCAGGAGTTTGATATTGGGGGCACAAACCTTTTTGGTATAGGATTTTAGGCGGGACCAAGCCCCGGTGGGAGTCCTGGTTGCGAAGCCTCAGGGAAACCTCGCATTTCCAAGTTTTAAATACCCCAAAAGACTCTGAGTATGTGCAATACACGGCTTTTTAAACTAAAGTAGGATGATTACGAACGATTTAGTATAGCAGCATATAGATTTGCAATGATACAGACTACCCCCACCCCACATTAAAAGGTCTAAAATAGCAATTTTGGACAAAATACAATTTTCGACATTTTGGACATGGGGAATGGGGTGGTGGCACGTTTTCCCATGGCGCTACTGATGATTATGTCTAAATGATCAATCATGCATTATGCTTCTTATCGTGATCGTGAACTAGATTTTCGGCCTCCGATGAGACACACCCCGCATGAGACACTGGCACCATCTTTTCCCACTTGTCAGGAAGTTCCACATTCGCTTCTCCCGGGTGGCGGCACCAGGATTTTGGTCATGGGGATGGGGATGAAAGAGGGGAAAATGCCTCTCATGGGGGGAGGCAAAATCTCTAAATCGGACAAAATATGTCACTTTACACACATTTCTAGGGGGGGGGGGCAGGTGGGGGAAAAGTGATCTATGGATACCCCCATAGCCCCGCCACTGCTTCTCTCAAAGGCTCACCCTCTTCACTTTCTTTTGCAAGAGATTTTTTTGACAAAAATTCGGATATCCGTACTATTTCAATTTGATTTTTGTAGTGTCTTCTTCAATCGAGATCGGTCGAATGTGTCCGTACATTTGTTATTTTTTTTGCCCTAAAATCTACACAAACAGATATAGTTCCACAACATAATAAATGAAAAGATGAATTTTTTCAATTTTAACGTTAAAATCTACTCAGATAAGTGTTTATCAGTGTATACCATTTCTAAACAAGTAGAGGGGAAATTTCCCTTTAAAATTTAGAAAAATTCGGCCAAACATTTTTGGTTCATGGACGTAGCTCTGGTACTAAGGGTCCAGGGGGAGAAGCCCTGGAAGATTTCTAGTTTTTCCTGTCCAAACTTTAAATGGCCCATATGAGTGGGCATCTTTCATACTGTCCCAGTTGCCCGACCCGTACTCTAATATCTAGACGATTCAGGCATGATTGAGATATATCTCTGATTTAAACAGTATATCCGACATTTTCAATCTCTGCCTGACTAAGTGCCCAAGTATGATGTTTGTCATCATGCCAAGTCGGCGGTCATGGCGGTTAGGAGGACATAATTCTGACATCTAGCTGGGTCAGGCATGACTGTGGTATACTCTAATACAATTATATCCGACATTCTACATTTCTACGGAAGCGGGGATGGGAAGGTGTGAGCTCGTACGGTCATGATGATAACAAAAAACTATGTTATAAATGGCATCTTGGTGAGGGTGGTTGGGGTTTGGAGGCTGGTTGGTGGGCAACATGTCTGAGGCAATGTTTGGACTCACTTTCCCACAAAAACAGAAAAATTAATTTCTTAAAGATTTAAGTTTTACTGGAATAACCTTTGAGGAATGAATTATGTAACTCCATATCCCCTCCCCTAACCATTTCATCTGAGCAAGGCTTCTAGAGAAAAGCTCATGCTCAAAATACAGGGCAAATACACACACACACACACACACACACACACACACACACACACACCCACCCACACATACGTGTGTATACCCTCCAACTGGTGACGTATTCATAATCCTATAAAACTGGTGACCACTCACCCATACGTGTGTAGACCCTACAACTGATGACGTGGGCATAATCCTATATAACTGGTGACCGATCAAAATACAACACACATATGGAATGGCGGTATTAGGAACTTAGGTTACACTCGTATTTTTAACTTATCCTATCTAACAGCTGACATGTACCGAAATGCAAAAATACTGAACTAGAGTAGTGTTTTTGAGTCATAATAGTTTGGAAAACAAACATTTTTGAAAATAAAAACAACCGCGGACGTCATCGGTTGTGTGCGTGTCATCGCTTTGACGGTGTGTTAACATACGAATGTCATCAGTTGGTGGGTCTAAAGCCACCTACCTATACGTGCTTCACATACTGATCGAGGGCCTAGACATCAACCGTCCATTCAATGATACAGACCAATAATGAAGTAGTGGAGCTGAAACAATTGTCTTTATCATTGTAAATTGCTTGTTGGGTAAGGGGACTTGATAAGTAAACAAAAATACGGTCCTGATTTATGATATCCTCTTAAGAATATAAAACAACACTTTAGGATTTGCTAAGCAAATAAGGACCCTGGACAAGATCTGAATTAACTATTCATCTAAGGACATCTGTGTGTGTGTGCTGCATGATTTTCAGTTTTATAAACAAGTAAGGACTCGCGGCGAATCAGCAAAAACTGTGTAGTAACTGTGTTAATAATTTGTGGCCGCAATCCATTTAAAAAACAAATCAGTGTGGAATTTTATGCACTCTGAAGATAGTGTAAAATTAGATGTAAAATTCAACCTGTTTATTGAGGACATCTGTGAAACTTCTCAAGCGCCATCTTAAATGAAAGATTTAAACGGGTCCTTAAACGATTGGTGTGTTGTTAGATCAATGTCCTTAAAGGTCTACATACATATAGGTCTATATGTACATATAGGTCTATACAGCAACAATTTTCCATCTATTTACAGTTTATTACCGTAAATAACATAATCCAAGTCCGTTTTTTGAAATTCGAATTAAACAAAATTGCTGAATTTTCGACCTGAAAAGCCAACAATTGACTACCTATTACAGATTACAGATTCAGTTTTGGTGCCTTTTTACCGGTGTGCGTCAAATTAAGTCTCCTACTGCACACTATGCTATACATGAATTCACAGCAATAACTTCAACAAGTAAGATGAGTGACGAAGAAAATTACAGAAAGAAATAAGCTCAAAAACATCACGACGCCGCTGTCCTGCAAAAAAGAGTCCAGTTGAGTAAGAGTCACGTGATGAATTCCCTCTATTGTGTGTGCAGGTGTGAAAGCTCTTTGATTGTATCTACTGTAATTTCTATTTGTCAGCCCTTACGGGCCTTAACATGAAAATCTACCTACTGTGGTGTAGCGGTTATCATACCTGTCTACAGACCACGAGGCCCCGGGTTCAATCCTGGGGCGGGTAGACACGCCAGTGCACTACAACTGGTTATCAAAGGCCGTGGACATTGACTTGGTTGTCGATGTTATGTCTGTCCGTACGTCGTACCTGTGTTCTCGTCCGGGTCGTATTAAGCGTTTCGTGATAGCATCTGTACTATCATAACCGAATACGCAGGCGACGACCCCGTCATTGTAATTGTGTGTTCAACTCTCTCTCTCTCTTAACATGAAGTAATACAGACTTGCTAACAGTCATCATTAAAGGCACAAGTTGGGGTCCCCAAGCCTAGCCAATAAGAGGCTGTTTTGAATATATAGATATGTCTGTATAGGTCTATCACTTTTTACAAAAAGGATTCGATCGTAGACTTTAGGCCATGGAGCTAAAAAAGAGACGAGGCAGATAACGCAAAAAGAAAAGACTTATGTTAGTCTGTAAAACGTATTTATTCAAAATGTCCAAGCTTACATCTCTAAAACAACCTACTTTGACCAAAGAGCTTGAGCATGAGGGAAGCTGTTTTCAGGTATATCCCGTCAGCCCATGGGATCAATTTAAGTAAGGGTTTGTCCAGCCTATAACAAAACAATTCTTTCTTTATGAAAAAGCATTTCTTTCTCTTTATACATGTACAGTTATATTCAAACACTCCTGGGAAAAACAATTATGCTGCCCGCACTCAGTCTGCGGTAGCACGCAAATGCTATGTTTAATACAGCTTCGATCAGCTCAAAATGATTATGAGGGTGCTAAGAAGTAATAGTTTCCATCGAAATTGCATTACCTTTTTTTTCCAACATAATCGAAGAAATTAGAACATATGACAATATCCTATGAAGTTATAATATTTAAAGTGGATTTAAATAAGTCTTATAAGGGGGTTTTCGTATATGAGAAGTGTGGGGAAAAGGGGAGGAGAGGGGGAGGGGGGGGGGTAAGCCCACAATAGCCCCCCATAAGACATGTCACTAAATAGGCCTGTAGTGTGTAGGAATGCACATCGGCAGTGTGTCTCATATTCAGGACAATAAGATCTGACCATGTTTTAAATGACTAGTATCTAAAAGCAGCTTAAACAAGATTGTTAAAAGCAAGATTGTTAAAAATTAATGGAAGTAACAGAAAATCATACAAAAATCACATTTTATATCTTCTTCTATTTTAGACCAAAGCCGTGAAGAAAATATGGAACTTCTGGTGACATTATCCGTTGAACTACCCTTCCTTTCCTTATTTAAATCCTTTACCTTTTAATAGTTTGCCAATAATATAGAATGAAGGAGTTCCGCAGTATCTAACCAGGGAAGAGTTACTTCTAAAGTGACCAGGGAAGTGCCACTTCTAAAGTGACCAGGGAAGTGCCACTTCTAAAGTGACCAGGGATCTTGTGTCATTTCTGAAGTGACAAGGGAAGTGCCACTTCTAAAGAGACAGGGAAGTGCCATTTCTGAAGGGACTAGGGAAGTGCCATTTCTAAAGTGACTAGGAAAGTGGCACTTCTAAAGTGATTAGGGAAGTGTCACTTCTAAAATGACCAAGGAAGTGCCAATTTTAAAGTGACCAGGGAAGTGCCACTTCTGAAATGACCAAGAAAGTGCCACTTCTAAAATGACCAAGGGATTGCCAATTCTAAAGTGACCAAGGAAGTGCCACTTTTAAAGTGATCAAAGAAGTGCCACTTCTGTAGTGACCAGGGAAGTGCCACTTCTGAAGTGACCACCCCCAGAACAAGTTATTCTTTTCTTATTTTTCTCCAGTGGTTGGTAGAGTGGATGGCATGGGAAAAAGTATGATGAAAATAGAAATCATGTTATCAAAATGGAACATTTTGGACCTACAAAATGCCCCACATCGCCCTTAAACCCCACCAATGGCCTTTATGCGCACCCATGGACCCTATGACGTTAAGCGCATGCATCGCATGCGCAGTGCCATCTTACGGCGCCAATGACAGACCGAATAATTTTAACAACAACCTAGATTGCAAACTTGGATAAGTAAATAAGCGAATTTGCCATTGTTTGGAGATTAGTGAAAAGCGCGCGACATGCATATAGGCACATGTTTGTTGAATTACTTTAAAACTTTACAATAACAATGATGTATCATTTTGTATTTTTCAGAATTTTACTACTTTACAACGCTTGTCGTCATGACCATATTGCTCCACTTTACGATGCTGGCAATGTCAATGTTTTTCGGTCTATCGTCAAGTTCTCCACCACCGAGGTGGTTGCTCTCTCTTGCAAGAGGCTGCGAAGTCAACAGGTTTTTAAACGTCATAAGATGCAAAAATGTAACCAATCACAATGAGGATGACACTGTCTCTGATTAGGAGGATAACGACACCAAAGTGATGTTACGTGGCTCCACAAAAAAGTTTGAAGGCTTTGAAAACCGATCGTTCGTCTTCAATGAAATGCCTTCGTCATCATCCTCCTCATCAACCACAGAATCACGTGCTACAAGGGTGCACACAAGTATTACAGATTTTAATGCTGGTTTCATGGAAGGAGATGAAGTTACGGATGCCGATAGGAAGCAGAACATAATAATGTATGCTGTTCTAAAGAATCTTTAGAGCAGTTATTACGGAGACTTGTAAACAAGATCGTCAAGATGACATCAAGGGAAAATGGGAGGAGGTGGCAGGGTTTATTGACAGTACATTGTGGTTTGTTCTCCTGGTATTTTGTGTTACATCATTTTTGTACGTTTCTGCTGCATATTATAACAATATAACAGCTTTTTACTTGGTAGATAGATCAGATGTAACGGGACAAGGTGGTTATTCTGGTCAAAGTGGTGGTCACGGGACTGGTCACGGGGCATCTACTGGTGGACATGGGACTTCCAGCAGTGGTTATGGGGCCTCTAGTGGTGGACATGAAATAAGTGGTAATACAAATTTTCATGGCAGTCATGGTTCTATCGGAGGTTCAAACGAAAATAAAGGGCATGTCATAGCAGATCCGGAGAATGGCAATTCTGGTCACGGTGGACAGCACAACTGGGAATAAAACACAGCACAGTGGTAATGAACACAGTGGTAATAAACACAGTGGTAATGAAGACAGTGGTAATGAGCACAGTGGTAATGAACGCAGTGGTAATGAACGCAGTGGTAATGAACGCAGTGGTAATGAACGCAGTGGTAATGAACGCAGTGGTAATGAACGCAGTGGTAATGAACGCAGTGGTAATGAACGCAGTGGTAATGAACGCAGTGGTAATGAACGCAGTGGTAATGAACGCAGTGGTAATGAACGCAGTGGTAATGAACGCAGTGGTAATGAACGCAGTGGTAATGAACACAGTGGTAATGAACACAGTGGTAATGCACACAGTGGTAATGCACACAGTGGTAATGCACACAGTGGTAATGCACACAGTGGTAATGAACACAGTGGTAATGAACACAGTGGTAATGCACACAGTGGTAATGCACACAGTGGTAATGCACACAGTGGTAATGAACGCAGTGGTAATGGTGGTATGGAACATGGTAACGAGCACAACAGCAATGATAATGGAGGTGGTCATGGTGATAGCACTGAGCATGGTACAAATACCACAGGAGAAGAGTCTGGACATGATGGTACAGGACATCAGACTGGACATGAAACAGACATGGACAAAGGTCAATCTGGACATGATAG
>JAIGNY010000730.1:0-49712 GCA_020152595.1 Chiridota heheva | reverse complement strand
AAACAGTAGTAGTACGTGTCAGAACAGTAGAAGTGAGTTTAGTAGTAGTACGTCAAAAACAGTAGTAGTACGTGTCAAAACAGTAGAAGTTTAGTACGTGTCAAAACAGTAGTAGTACGTGTCAAAACAGTAGTAGTACGTCAAAACAGTAGTAGTACGTGTCAAACAGTAGTAGTACGTGTCAAAACAGTAGTAGTACGTATCAAAACAGTAGTAGTACGTGTCAGAACAGTAGAAGTGAGTTTAGTAGTAGTACGTGTCAAAACAGTAGAAGTGAGTTTAGTAGTAGTACGTGTCAAAACAGTAGTAGTACGTGTCAAAACAGTAGTAGTGCGTGTCAAAACAGTAGTAGTACGTGTCAAAACAGTAGTAGTACGTATCAAATCAGTAGTAGTACGTATCAAAACAGTAGTACGTATCAAAACAGTAGTAGTACGTGTCAAAATTGCCCTTTTGGGATTCCATATTTGTCTTGCATGCATGCAGCTAATTTCACTGTTTAAGGCGGAGTTACTGTTTTTTGTGGTTAGCAATTTGTTTGTCATATTGTTTTTCATGAGAACTTTTATTTATTTCGAATCACTTTTATTTGAAAAACCATATTTCGTCTCACAATTGCTTTCATGTTTACATGTCGCGATAAAATATTCACGAATAAACTCATCAAACTAAGCGATATTTCAATGATATTCCTGAAAATATTTCATCCGAATTATCGGTTTCCGGTGAAGATTTTGATGATGTTTGTGGTCCTTTTGTTTAGATTTCAAGAATTTGTTTTGAATTTGTTCATGATTCTGAGCATATGTGACACCTGGTTAAAGTAGACCATGGAAAACTACTTTTCACAATTTTCAAGTGAAATTTAAAGGTGACAAACCAGGAACTAAATTGCGAAATGAATCATGAATAGGGAGCATTAATACGATTATTGAAATTTTACTGACAGCTTCAGTTTTGATAAAGCGGCATGAACATGCTTGCGTCCAGAACAGTTTATTTTCAACGTTGGTTGGGGACGAACCCAGACAGTAGCGAGCCATATAGGGTTTACATAATGCTTCATTTTTAGGGGGACATAATGATATTCGTCTTCAACAAAATTATTGGGATGGGGGAGGGGGTGGGCGGGATCGCCGTTTATGCTAGTGTCCAACAGAGTGTGCACGTATGGGGGTGGGGTAACAATGACTGTTGATGTCAAATAATACATTGCGGGGCACAAAAGATTTTGGTAACTTTTCTTTTGAAAGAGGGGTAAGGATTACCACTGTCCAGTCGCCTGCGCGTCAGTCTAAAATTCAGCCGTTTATATTTCATGAAAATGGGATCCTTTGCGTGATTACCGGAAAAGACGACAATCTTAAATAATGAAGAACTTCCCGAGCCCTACTGTCCTGTCCATAACTTCTATAAATTCCATCAATTAACATACACAATATGAGGGGTTCTCTTCATTCATTTGATTTTATTTAACTGTTTTCTAAGAATAATACCAGTATCATGATATAAATTGTAAATGTTGCTAAAGGTGTATCGAACCCAGATTAACATTTGTGGTGGATCATACCTGCGTGCAAGAAGTAGGCCAAAGCGGCGAGACCCAAGAAGAGGACACTCTGTTTGACGTCACTTTAGAGTCATAATATGGTCAGAGTCATAATATGGTCATTAGAGTAAACGAGTCATAATATGGTCATAAGATTAAAACTTTGGGCACAAGTCAATTTACATGAATCGTTTAGGAAATTGCTTTAAATCAGCTTTCGAATCTAGGACCGCCAAAGCCCTGGAAGTGGTCAGGATCGGGGGAGGGGGGTGAGGGGGCGAAGCCCTGGAAGCGCTGCTTTGGTAAAATTTCATAAAAATTGAAGAAAATTTCCCAAATATTGAAGAAAATAATCCGAAAATGTGGGAAACTTCCTGAAAATGAAGGGAATCTCCAAAAAAAGAAAGAAATTTCCCAAAATGAAAAAAAACTTTCTGACAATTAAAGAAATGTTTATGAAAATTGAAGAAAACTGCTAAAATATTGAAGAAAATATCCAGAAAATAAAGAAAATAATTACAAAAAAGTAAGCAAGTTTCACAAAAATGAAGAAAATTTTCCAAAAACGAAGGAAATTTCCCGAGAAATAAAAAACTTTAAAGAAACTTTCCGCCAAATAAAGGAAATTTCCTGAAAATTGAAGAAAGCTGCCCAAATGTTAAAAAGATATCACGAAATTTCCCGCCAAATGAAAAAAAATTCTCGAAAATTGAAGAAACTTTTTCAATATTGAAAATAATTTCCCGAAAATTAAAGAGATTTCTCAAAAATTGAAAAAAAATTCGCAAAAGGAAGAAATTTCCCAATGTATGAAGAAAACTTCCCAGATATTGAAGAAAATATCCCGAAAATGAATGAAATTTCATTAAAATTGGAGATTTCTCAGAAATTGAAGGAGATTTTTCTAAAATGGCAAAAGATTTCCCGATAAAAATAAATTTGTAACACGTTCATTATCAGATGTTTCAGTTATTGGGGGCTTAAAATTGTGTCAACTCTAGGCATGCTATAGGGGTGAAGGGTTTTCGCAGGAAGCCCTACGTTTGTCATGGTTTTTAAAGCAAAAAAAGGGCTTTAAAATGTGTCACATTTATTGGGCGAAGCTGCACATAGGGGCGCTGGGGAGAAACTCCAGGAATCCCTGCATTTCTCGCAATTTTCAGAGCAGAAAATTGCTTCATATTGTATCAAATCAAGGGTCGACCTCCTAGGCGTTGAGGGAAAAGCCCCAACTTGAGAAGCTAATATCGTGGCCAAAAGTCTTGGACAAAACCGCTCAACAATTTTAAACGGCATTTTTCCCCACCTCCCCTCTTTCAATATTGCAGATGTTGTGCGCTTTGCAAAAATCATGGTAAAATGCGACTTTCAACATTAATCGAGGGAGTGGGGATTTGTCCCAACTACATTTAGACACGGTTGTCTGCATGAGCGCCTGTACAAAGTATATGACAGCTAACGACGTGATAATGAAGTAATGGGAACTCATAAATATAGAGGGCAAGTTCATGACATCGTTTAGAATGAGGTGTGTATCATGTGAAATACAGTACGGAGGGGGTTCCTAATGCAATACAATTGTACGCCGTACTTCTTCGGCAAGCCCTTTGTTTAAAAATTGAGAGTATTATGTTTAGAATTAATAAAAAATGAAGCAGATAAGTTGTACAGCCGTTGTCGTCAATTTTGAATGTTAAGAGTTAAAGACATGTTGACGACAGCACCATTTTAAAAACGCCCACAAATGTTAGCGTAAGTGTGCCACCTTTTGCGGACTTCCTGGGGAATTGATGAAATACGGGACCAATAGTCCCGGCCAATAGCAACATAATAAATGCGGATTGCATGAAATAATCAGCGTGATTATCCGATTATTGTAGTGACACCTCAATGTGGTCTGTTGCACTGCCGAGGCAATCGATTTGCACTAAATCATTCCTGACATTTTCTGTTATTTTTAAACTTCAAAAATAATCTTTTGAACTCTCATAAGGAACTTTAATTTGTTAATAAATACTATCTACATCTCCCTCAAAGAAAATAATTAAGAAACCAACGGTTTGCACTATATATGTTGTAAAGTTTGATCTATAGGTTACTCTTTCTCTATTACTTGCCGCTAACAGTGAGATGCACGCTTTTTTGCATAGGCACATGCCGCAAACTGTCAAAGGGTGTTCACTTTGCATAACATACACCTTGTAAATTAGTGTTTTTATATGGAAATGAGTTTTGAATTATCACATAATGCGTCTTTTCATGATGGTACATTCATTCTAATTTTTCATTCCGAATGTGCGACATATCCTAAGAAAATGATCCAAAAATCATTAGGCCTAACATGTAATCGAAATTATTGTAAGTTAATTTTGAAACCCTCGGTTATTTTTTAAATCAAAAAGGGAACACCAACGGTGGACAATAGTCACCCAAGCTGTCTATCTGCCATTTGATATTCAAGTTGATATACAGAATGCTTCCACTTGGGCACTTATCAGTTATGCCCCTCCAACCCCGCGCACCTGCATAAAATGACATATTTTTTCCTATACAAAATTTCGTATTTCCGCACAAGTTTTATCTATATAATGATTGACTCCCCATCATGTCCTACCCTTCATTTTTACGTACCGGCACACCCCTCCCCCTCCCAACTCTGATTATCCAGAGCACATGTATTCTTTCTTTTTTATTAATATACATGAGAATAAATTGTAAAGTTTTTCGATATACTTTGTATTATTCCTTTGAAAATTTTCGGGTACTAAGTTCAGACTGCATTTTCTACAAATAATGTTCTGCAGTCCCATCGCTGCCTCCAGCTCAATTTTGCACAACCCATAACATGCTACATGTTCCTGTTGACTTTTAAATCTTAACTATTATTTTCCTTATCCTAATTACCTCATTACTCCCATATACTTTGTTCACGCACTCAAACAATCGTGGCCAAAAGCGTTGGGACAAAAACGCTTAACAATTTTAAAGGGCTACCCTCCCCTTTTTCCCCTCCCCACCCTCACCACCATTTCTCTTTCAATGTTGTGCCCTTTGCAAAAATCATAGTAAAATGCGACTTTCAACATTGATCGAGAGGAGTGGTGATTTTTGGCCACGACTGTAGTAGCGTTTCTTGGTGTGATTTTGGTAGCAAAAAATTGCTCAAAATCGTGTCAATTTCAAACTATAGTTAAAATTGTTCACTGTAAGTATACTCTTGACAAATTCCACAAAGAGCAATACATTGTCTAGGTTTACCTTATTACATTGCCTTCGGTCGAAAGATCATATGTAGACCCATGGAGCTATTAACTAAGTTAATAGCTTCATGGTAGACCGCACCATTCGTGAGCTTGGTTAAGTACAAAGACCTGGCAAACGGGTATTCGCAAACTAAGTTAAAAGTCAGTTAGTATTACGTATGAGACTTGTATTCCTTACACCAAGAATAAGTCCAGGATGAGACAAATTATTTTGCGATTCCATTGTCCTATATGGGTTCGTCTGACCAGGGAGTTGCCATTTAGATGGCAACTCCCTGGTCTGACATACTGCAGTATTATTGGGTCAAACAAGTTGAAACCAGGGACCTGGTATTTAACATAGCAGGTCCCTGATTAAACAACCCAAATATCATTTGTTTTCTTTCTCTCATTACAGCGAGCTAATATAATCCGCAGCGGCGTAATCAGGATTTAGGATTTTCATATTGGGGAGGAGAAGGAGGAGGAGGGGGTTGAATTGAAGCGACAATATATGTAGTGATGTAGTTAAGGTGACACCGAAGGTGTCACTTCGAACGCAAAGCGCTGGACTTGTCGGTGCGGGGTCTACGGGGCGAAGCCACCGGAAGCTCTCGCAAAATTGACATTTAAAAGGCAAAAAAGTATGTCATAACACACACTAAGAAGTTGTATTATACAAGTCAAAATTCATGTCAAAGAGAGCTACAATACACTATATACAAAACACAACTGCGACTTGTGAACGCAGGATGCGGAAATATAATGTTTTATTGTTTACGCCTGGACAAGGCTATAAGTTTCTCGTCACTCTTTGACAAATATGGGTATTCTAAAAGAAAAGTTTTTAATAATTTACTACAAACTTGTGTAAATGTTGTCAACTTTTAAACTGAGCCTGTTCTGTATCTAGTGCCCTTAAAACCTACCCCACTCTCTCCCCTCTCTCTCTGCCCCCCATCTCTCTGCCCCCTATCTCTCTGTCTGTCTGTCTGTCTGTCTGTCTGTCTGTCTCTGTCTGTCTGTCTGTCTGTCTCTCTTTCTCTCTCTCTCTCTCTCTCTCTCTCTCTCTCTCTCTCTCTCTCTCTCTCTCTCTCTCTCTCTCTCTCTCTCTCTCTCTCTCTCTCTCTCTCTCTCTCTCTCTCTCTCTCTCTCTCTCTCTCTCTCTCTCTCTGTCTTAGTTTATGTTTTTAAATACAAAATCGAATAAATGTTTAATACATTATTACTCAAGAACTCCTTTTTTTTCTGAGAAAGTGCCGGTTTGAAATCTAAAACATAATAAGCACTTGGAATGTCAAAGCTTGTTGAAGTACCCGACCATTTGACGAATCTATACTCTCGGGGGAAAAAAAACCTGAACGTCGCGTTCCCATTTTCCTTTTTTCGAGTTGCAGGAATCAAGTGCCGAAGCTGTTTTAATAATCTTTAAAAAGTAATGCGGATCAGAGGCCAACCCCCCCCCCACCCCCTTCTTTCTTTCTCTACACTTTCAAATGAGAACTACGGCCCTGGTGATCAGGGATTAGGGGGTGGCACCAGCTAGGGGTAAGAGAGTCCCCCTCCCCTCCACATTATTTGAAATAGCTCTGTGCGCCTATGTCCTCCAACAACGATTTTATTTAAATTCAAATTTCCTTGATCCAGCCTGAGGATTTCAGCGGCAGTTTTCCAACTTACACAGCCCGACAGCACATGGTATTGTCAGTCATTCAGGAAGCATCATATCCAACTGCAACGGATGAAATTACAAGATATACAACTTCTTTTTTTCTCCAATGTATAAATTAGTTGGGAAGGAGATGACATGAAGGTCAAGAATAAAATCAAGTATATAATAATACAATCTTGATAGTAATGAGGAAAAGTTAAAACTCACTCTTAATGGTTGAAAGTTCAGAAGTTTCCGAAAGTCCATGACATGGTGAGATACGATGGTTGACTGTGTACAGTCTTGTTGGCAGAAGAACGATACGTGAGGGTATGCCTGAAATCTACATCGGCGGTGTGTGGGGTACTGTTTGTGACGATAACTTTGATTTAAGTGACGCATCCGTGGCCTGCCGACAGTTGGGATATGAGACGGCCAACACATATCCGCACGCTTATTTTGGTCGAAAAACCGGTCCCATTTTACTAGATAATGTTGGTTGTGCTGGGAGCGAGACCTTCATCGTTCCATGTCAGCACAGTGGATAGAGCATCACAAATTGCGGCCATCATGAAGACGTTGGAATATCTTGTGGTAGCCAAGGTAAAGATCTGTTCACCAGGGTGATAAAATGGCAACTCACTGATTACATCAATCTTGCGATAGTTTGTTTACAATGAATACCATTCGGATACTCTTTAATACTATCCTTACAACGGTGTGACCAGATATAGGCAATGCGACCAGATATAGTCAATGCAAAAAAGACCAGTTATAGGCAATGCAAATAGACCAGATATAGGCAATGCAACATATGGCAAATGCATTATCTCGGTGAGGGGTCAACCATACATTGACTGTTAGACTATTTATCTATTACACTCATGAGACGCTTGGAATTGATTTGAAGCACTATAATATTGTTTGGGTGTGTAATTTCTCACCCGTTATCAAATTCCCCGTATAAATATCAGATTTTATTTGTTGATTAAATTCACGTTTGTACACTGTCTGACTAAATTTCCGTTGTTTTATATACCAGGGTACAAGCAAACCAAATTGGGACTAATTAATGAACCTTTTTATCTTCAACTTGCATTTAAACAATAATCAATTTTCTCAATGCCATGTTTGTGTGTTTCGGTTGTGTATGTTTACCATTAATAAACAAACTGAAAGAGGGAATCAAGAAAGCTGTTTGACCCGTCACCAATAAATCGATAACTACTAGACAGTAATTTATTGGCTTGTCGGTGTTCGTGGAAACATTGTAATGTAAGTTTTTATCTTCACGTTATCACGATATTTGACCTCTAACATTGAAGGCATAGTCTGATAGTGGCCGTCGGTGCAATAATGGTCGCTTCTTGGGACCAGGGGAAGAAGCCCTTGGAAGCACCCTGCCGGCTACCCCCTCCCTCCACCCGTCAATATGGCAACTGTAAATGACTGTACGAAAATATCCTGATTTTTAAAACTGTTTAGAAATGAGTAACGAAGTCAATTGAGTATAAAAGAGTTTAAGAACACCAGGTTATGCTGCAATTTCAATTTTGCTAACATTCAATTTTGCAAATTTTGAATTTCATTTTCACCTGTTTACAGCGAGATTGCGACTTGTAAATGACAAAAATGAGCGTGAAGGCAGAGTAGAAGCCCATATCAATGGCGAATGGGGTACCATCTGCGATGATGGTTTTGGCATTAGGAAGCGAATGTCATTTGCCGTCAGCTGGGTTTCTCAAGCGCCAATGCATATCATCTCGCTGGGCACTTTGGCGCGGGCACAGGACCTATTCATCGGGACGACCTTGCCTGTTCTGGGCGTGAATCGTTTCTCGTCGACTGCCCCCACAAAGATATAGGGGCGCGCAATGGAATCACCAAGAAGATGCCGGCGTCTCCTGTCTTGCAAGAGATGTGTATACTAGGAGTATGTAGTCGATATAGGGAAAATTGCCATTCCCGTCATGCCCGTGTGTCCCTTTTAGTGCCTAATTTTTTTGCTTCTCATGATATTTCTCCTAATGTTGACTACAGTGGTGTTCTATGGGGTGTGGGTTATTGGGGCTTAGACCCAAAAGTGTCGTAGACCCCTCCTTACCATCCAAAAAATCAAAGGCAGTAATATGATGAACTGGGACATCAAATGAGATATGTTGGTACTATCTTTATTCGTGTCTGAAACATTTTCATTAGACTGATTAATCGTTAATTTGGGAACGAAAAATCTTCCGGTTTGCACCATACTATCTGCAATTTCGAAAAGTTATTTTCAGTTATGGATGAAAAATCCGAACTTTTGAAAAATATAATACTTAAGGACCAAAATCCTCCAAGCTTTGACAAAGTTAGGAAGGTAAACGTCTTAATAAGAAGTGTTTTTAGGGACTCATGTCCCCAACAAAACTAGAAGTCGGAAACTCTGGTTGACTGCAAACTTAAAATTCAGTCGTTTTATAAAAGTTTTTATTGGAAGATTTTCCTTTCGGAAGTTGGGCACCCTGAAAATGAGAAGGCCCTATATACATGCATAAAGGGTCCTGCAGCTCAGTGATCCAATACATATTTAAAAAGAAGATGTCTCTCTTATCTTCAAGCATATCAGCCGTCCTTTGCACCAATAACAGGGAGCTATCTAATTCACAACGGACCAGTCAAATGCATCAGAAACCGGGATCCAAACCATTTTTGTAATTTCAATCAAGATCGGTAAATATAATTTTTCACAAGATATCATTCTCATGCATATAATCATTATCTCAATCTCTATCATTTCAGTTCGTCTCGAGGTCTCGACCAATGACTTTTCAGGTTGAGTCGAAATTTATTACAATGGTTGTAATAAAATTTGCGATGACCAATGGAATGACAATGACGCTCAGGTTGTATGCAGACAGCTGGGATTCAATCGAGGCCATGCGCTCACCATAGGATAATTTTAGGGACCCAAAAACCAGCAGACGGCCAACAGTTATATTAATATACTTATAGATGAAGTCGGTTGTGATGGCAGTGAATAATCATTGTTTGTCCACATTCGGGGCTTGAAAACCATGATTGTTCACACTTTGAAGACGCATTTATCACGTGTTTTTAATATCTATTAAGTCCATAATCCCACACTTTATCGATAAGAAGCCGTGTACCCCCAGCCCCCTCCCCCACACACACCATTTTTGAATGAGAATTACGGCCCTGCATACGTGGGATTACATTTCGTCCGTCTTTCCGCACACTGACGATTGTCTTATGAAGGTGAAACGAAAATTGGCGCGAAATACTGAATTATTATTTTCGCATACTAACGAATGTCTTTGAAGCTTCATGAAATCAATTTTGCTTAAAATATCTTTATCATAAGTACAATTATCAAAAGATTAGCATTTGCTGTTTCCAATGATATATAAAGCTATATAATACGTTTATCACCTTTTATTTTATCAAGCTTCAAAATTTTCCAAACATTCGTCAGTAGGTCATGCGGAAATAATTATTTCAGTTTTGACATTCGTCGCCAGGTAATGCAATTATGATAACAAATTTAATAAAGGCGCCCACGTAGATTATAGTGCCTTCGGACCCTATCCAGCCCGGCTAGTTCTACGTAAAATTATTTGAGCCCTTACTGACCAGAAATTCGGCTAATTTTCAATATCTAGTGTAATGTATTTTTTGGCTCGGGGCCCCATCAGGCCTCGGGGACCGGGCCTCCGCCCCTCTCAACCTCCAACGTTACGCCACTGACAGTAAGGGGGAAATGACAACTATTGCAGAGGGTGTGGGCAGCCAGTAAGGAGGTGGGAGTGACTCGAGTGACTGAGGTATGTGACCTATTCTACGGGTGATGTGGACGTTCTCTATACGGGAGAGATTGTGGATGGTGTGTTTGGTCGGAATGGTGGGCTGGATGTTGTGGAGTTTGTTATCAACTTGGGGGTCCCACGAGGTTTGCCAGCGGTCACGAACAAGGGAAGCGATAAGCGGTTTGATGTCAGAAATGGTTTTGGAAAAGGAGGTAAGGGGAGGTTGAGAGCAAACTTAACGGCTGAATCAGCTCCGAGTCTGTCATTGCCAGAGGATCGATGCCAACATGGCTGGGAATCCAGAAAAAGAAAATACGTTTGCAGCAGAGGGATGGCGAGAGAAGTTACAGAGGAGGAGGTGGGACGTGGGGTTATCCCACTTAAGTCAAGTTGAGTCAAGAAGTAAGGACAGACATGGAGTCTGAGAAGATGGAAAAGTGTCTGAGCGGGGAGTACTCGATATAGTTGAGGGAGAGTAGGATGGCCTTGGCCTCAGCCGAGAAGATAGTTGGGAAGCATGCTACTGATGGTGATGTCTTGGATGACGGCAGCAGCAGCTGTCTTGTCGCCATTAGTATAGATGGAGGTGTAGTTGGAGAGTTGGTCTTTTATTTGGTTGTGGAGGTTGATGAAGAGGTTGGAGTGGGCTTGGGCGTTGTGATGAGTGGAGAAAAGTAATAAATGAAATGAAATTAAAGTTACGTGGACCCCACGCATAGCGTATACTCAGTAGGCCTACAAGGAGGTAAAGGAGTTTTATCAATAAACATGCTAGGCCTATGTTCAGTCGGTTTCGTCAACAAATTAATCTGTAAACTCGATAAATGATCTTTCATCACATACAAACGGTGCATGCCATGGGCGCACTGGTCACCTCTCGGGGTAGGGGGGGGGGGCTCAGATTTCCCGGTCATAAGCGGGAAAATTGCACTGCAGTATGCTAAGATTCCATCAAACCTTACTGCTTCATTTTCGGGCATTTGTCTCGGGAAATTTCCTTGATTTTCGGGAGATTTCTTCAATGATTTAGGAAGTTTTTTTCATTTAAGGTACAATTTTCGGGAAATTTCCTTCATTTTTGGAAAATTTCTAAAACTTTCGGGATATGCTGACAAATCTTTTTCACAATTTCCAATATTTTTTCCAAATTGTCCTTCAATTTGACAATTTCTTTTTTGTTGAATGTTTCCCCAAATTTACCCGTCCTACGCCTATGGTGCATGCCAGTTTTGGCTTATTTGTTATTTGTCCAACATTTTAAGTTACGAGCAGTTTTGGAGAGGGGCGGCAAATTTTCCTACCCCACCCTCTTAGTGAAGTATGACCCACCCATGATGCCACTGGATATGATTATCCTCAGGCCATCGACCTTTGGTACACCAAGGATGTGTTCGTACATCCTTGATGTGTTCGTACATCCTTGATGTGTTCGTACATCCTTGATGTGTTCGTACATCCTTGATGTGTTCGTACATCCTTGATGTGTTCGTACATCCTTGATGTGTTCGTACATCCTTGATGTGTTCGTACATCCTTGATGTGTTCGTACATCCTGATGTGTCGTACATCCTTGATGTGTCGTACATCCTTGATGTGTCTGTACATCCTTGATGTGTTCATCCTTGATGTGTTCACATCCTTGATGTGTTCGTACATCCTTGATGTGTTCGTACATCCTTGATGTGTTCGTACATCCTTGATGTGTTCGTACATCCTGATGTGTTCGTACATCCTTGATGTGTTCGTACATCCTTGATGTGTTCGTACATCCTTGATGTGTTCGTACATCCTTGATGTGTCGTACATCCTTGATGTGTTCGTACATCCTTGATGTGTTCGTACATCCTTGATGTGTTCTGTACATCCTTGATGTGTTCGTACATCCTTGATGTGTTCGTACATCCTTGATGTGTTCGTACATCCTTGATGTGTTCGTACATCCTTGATGTGTTCGTACATCCTTGATGTGTTCGTACATCCTTGATGTGTTCGTACATCCTTGATGTGTTCGTACATCCCTGATGTGTTCGTACATCCTTGATGTGTTCGTACATCCTTGATGTGTTCGTACATCCTTGATGTGTTCGTACATCCTTGATGTGTTCGTACATCCTTGATGTGTTCGTACATCCTGATGTGTTGTACATCCTGATGTGTTCGTACATCCTTGATGTGTTCATGTACATCCTTGATGTGTTCGTACATCCTTGATGTGTTCGTACATCCTTGATGTGTTCGTACATCCTTGATGTGTTCGTACATCCTTGATGTGTTCGTACATCCTTGATGTGTTCGTACATCCTTGATGTGTTCGTACATCCTTGATGTGTTCGTACATCCTTGATGTGTTCGTACATCCTTGATGTGTTCGTACATCCTTGATGTGTTCGTACATCCTTGATGTGTTCGTACATCCTTGATGTGTTCGTACATCCTTGATGTGTTCGTACATCCTTGATGTGTTCGTACATCCTGATGTGTTCGTACATCCTGATGTGTTCGTACATCCTTGATGTGTTCGTACATCCTTGATGTGTTCGTACATCCTTGATGACATCCTTGATGTGTTCGTACATCCTTGATGTGTTCGTACATCCTTGATGTGTTCGTACATCCTTGATGTGTTTCGTACATCCTTGATGTGTTCGTACATCCTTGATGTGTTCGTACATCCTGATGTGTTCGTACATCCTTGATGTGTTCGTACATCCTGTGTCATGATGTGTTCGTACATCCTTGATGTGTTCGTACATCCTTGATGTGTTCGTACATCCTTGATGTGTTCGTACATCCTTGATGTGTTCGTACATCCTGATGTGTTCGTACATCCTTGATGTGTTCGTACATCCTTGATGTGTTCGTACATCCTTGATGTGTTCGTACATCCTTGATGTGTTCGTACATCCTTGATGTGTTCGTACATCCTTGATGTGTTCGTACATCCTTGATGTGTTCGTACATCCTTGATGTGTTCGTACATCCTTGATGTGTTCGTACATCCTTGATGTGTTCATACATCCTTGATGTGTTCGTACATCCTTGATGTGTTCGTACATCCTTGATGTGTTCGTACATCCTTGATGTGTTCGTACATCCTTGATGTGTTCGTACATCCTTGATGTGTTCGTACATTCTTGGGCACACTTAGGCGTCCAAATCATTATTAGTAAACATTGTGCTACTGAAAGATGATGCAATATTGCGCTTTGGGAATCCCCTTCAAAAGTTCTACCTATCTTGATACACAGCGCAAGCTTGACAATTAGCAGACAAACGGCGGGTATATTCAAATTTTGCCCTAAAACGGAAAAATACTTTCAGAAAAACACGTTTAGATACGGATATTTAGGTAATATATTACAACATAACATGTGTGCTGGGGATCTTAGTTAGGTACGTTCGTGTGTAGATTTAGATTGAAAATGTTGCCTGTTTTCGTTTGAATTATTATGTGAAACGGGCTACACCGGCACTGTCACAGGTGTTCCTAGCGTAATGGTAACAATAATACATATAGCCTATATAGGCCTAGGCCCCTATATGTGTATTAGGTATATTATAGTTTTCCATAACGCTAGGAACAGCTGTGTTTTCACATAGAACATGAAGCACTTACACGCAGGTAGGTATTGCTCTTCGGGGATGGGCATACATTTCAATGTAATTGCAATTTGTTTTCTATTCAATAATCACGAGCGTCATTACCATATTTCCACGTTTTTTCATCCATATTTTGTCATCCCCTCTAATGAAAGAAGTTTGATACAAATGCCTCAATTCTTCACCCAATTCCCAAACAGGTATGTGGAAATATTCCCCTCCCTCCTCCCTGCCTCCTTTGGAAAGGTCTGTGTCCTCCTTTGGAAAGGTCTGTTTCCTCCTTATGTTAAATCAAAACACAAAATACAGCTAGGGAATATTAAGACACTGCTCAAACCAGCTAGCACACACACTGATGAAACAACAGTGGCTAAAGGTTGGCATTTATTGGCACCAATGTCCAACATACTTCAATCAACAGTTGGCTATGCACGTTTGGCCTATG
Source organism: Chiridota heheva (assembly GCA_020152595.1). Classification (NCBI taxonomy): domain Eukaryota; kingdom Metazoa; phylum Echinodermata; class Holothuroidea; order Apodida; family Chiridotidae; genus Chiridota; species Chiridota heheva. The sequence goes on along the minus strand of JAIGNY010000730.1, from coordinate 35,419 downwards.
GTTGGCTCTTCACCTCCACTACGAGCCTTCAGACAACCGTTCTTCAACGTAGGGCCAACGTGAACTGCAACCATTTGCCAACGATAGCCCAACATAATAGGAAAGTACCCTATATTGAAGTATTTGTGCCCTGCCCCTCCCCTCAAGAGAAAAATTCCTGGCTGCATATCTTCTGTCAGTCTGTTTGCTGTCTATAAAGAATATGTTAAATAGATTAACCTATCATTGAAGAAATTCCTAACCTTAGAAAAAGATATTGTTCAGATTCTTTTCCAGTTCTCGACAATTAAGTCATCAACTAAATCATTAAAAATCACAACTTTTTTATGACCAATCAATATGTTCTTATTAACCTATTCATAGAATTTGAAATGCAGCAACAAAATTAAAGTTTTGGGCTTAAAATTCTGTGTTAGGCTTAAAAGAAAACAGTGTTTGACCTAAAAATGCACGTTAAGGTTTGAAATTTCACAGTTTAGGTCTTAAAATTCTGTGTTAGGTTTACAAGAAATCAGTGTTTGGCCTAAAACTGCATGTTAGGGTTTGAAATTTCCCAGTTGTGTTTTAAAAAAACTGGGTGTTAGGGTTATATAGATCAGTGTTAGACTTAAAAATGCAAGTTAGGGTTTAAAATTCCACGGCTTAGGTCTTAGATATCTGCGTTAATATTTAAAATATTAATGTTAGGCTTGAAACTGCCAGTTAAGGTTGAAAAATTTAGTGTAAGCTTACGAATCCACATTAGGCTTTAAAAATTCAAGCTTCAGCTTAACAATTTTGGCCACATTTTAGCCAAAAATCACATTGTTTCTTATATTATTTTACTTTAAAATGGATGTGGGGGAGTGGTGTGGAAGGATGAGGGGGAAGGGGGGAGCTGCCTTAACCCTTAACCGGCTGTATCCTTAAATATTCATGTTTATAACGTGAATCTTTCCAAAATTGTGCAAATATCACGTGATCTGTACTTAGTACAGAACAAACGAAATATTTTTCACGTGAAGACAGAAGACCTGCCGAAAACATTTTCTGATTTTTTTGATTTACAGAATTCAAAAATATTAAAAGATGCACAATTGTCGCGTGACGGCGACATAAAGATCTGCAACATAAGGTCAAAAATATTGATCAATCTATTATTTCTTCATATTTTCAGCATTTATTTTGAGGTGCCTGCTGCCTTGAGCTTGCAAAGACCTATCGCGGGATAAATAGGCCTATGAATATTGTGGGATCAACATGTTTCTTCACATGTCTCTTTCCAACTAATTCATACTAGTGGATTGCGTGGCTACATTTCGCCGTTGTCTCTCATTCGTTAAGCCCACATAACCTTTTTTTTACAGAAAATTCAGCTAATCATTTCCGCATCCTGTGATTCTTGAAAATTATAGTTTTTAAACCTCTTTCTGCCCATACTTGGCTTTTTCCGCTGAACCCTTTAGTATTAGAAAAAAACATAGGATCATCCCCCTCTATATCCCATATTCTCCGCCCCTACAACTTCCAGCTGCCTACCAATTGCCTGCAATCATGCTCTACGTGGCCAGGCGTGGTCCTCATCTCATTACGTTGCCCCCTCCAATTCCAATGGACAGGGCAATAGCAGTTCCAATCACATGTCCCCTGTACCGAGGCGCATGGACAATATTTGGTCTGGCATGAACAAACCCCTATTTCTGACACTTCGCTCTGTGCATTAATATTCATGCAAACAGCACTGTAGTACTATAAGGCCATCGCCACCGCATTAGTAATAGCGCTGCTTAAAACCAGGAACCTCTCAACCTGCCCTCAAATGGAGCAGGGCCAGTCTATTTTTTTGTTTCCCAAACCACAAAACTGTATACAGTTTCACCCCTCCAAGGCTCCTTCAAGATAGCAACTACTCCCAGTGTTACTGGTATTTTTAGTGACACACATCTGAATATAATGGCAATCCTTTGTAATATAAGTAGTAACCGTAATCAATGCTGGCATTGTTTGTCTTTGCTACTGGGGGAAAGGTGAAGTGAACTATGAGCACAGAAGTATTTATACCTCAATGTTACATGCAAATTTAATCTTGTGTAATGATGTGGTTAATTTGTTGCTTCAAAATAGCAAGCCAAATTTTTAAGCAGTGCCTTTTCCACAGACTTAATACAAACAAGCCAACATGCCCGCCCAATGAGTGAAACTTAAAATGACACTGGAATGGAATACCCACTTTAAACTCACGAAAATGGGCTACAAGTATCTAATCAAAGTTATGTGATCTTTATCAAGCTTTACATTATCGTAACAACCCTCTGATTAGCCCTCTTACCACCCCCTCTTACCCTCCCCATCTTACCCCCCATCTTACCCTCCCCCCAATCTTACCCCCCCCCCCCTCCCTTATAATCCTGTAACGGTGTCACAATCTATGGCTTGATTTTCTTTTTAACTTTAGAAGTCCGTAAAAGGCAATTAAGGTAGCAGGCAATCAAGGTAGCATATAACTAATCATTTGAAACTTATGGTACAAGCGACTAGTTCAGGATACTTTTCCAACCAGAACACGAAAGATTGGGATATTTTGTAATGTACAGTATGTTGTGTGACAAAAACCCACCCACCCATACGTGTGTAGACCCTACAACTGGTGACGTATCCATAATCCTATATAACTGGTGACCACTCACCTATGCATGTGTAGACCCTACAACTGATGACGTGGGCGTAATCCTATATAACTGATGACCATCATACATGTGTAGACCCTACAACTGATGACGTGGGCGTAATCCTATATAACTGGTGACCACTCAATATACAACACACACATGGGATGGCAGTATTAGAAAATTAGGTTACACCCATATTTTTAACTTATCCTATCTAACAGGTGACATGTGCCGAAATGCAAAAATACTGAACTAGAGTAGTGTTTTAGTCATAATAGTTTTGAAAACAGCCATTTGTAGAACTAAAAACAACCGAGTACGTCATCGGTTGTGTGCGTGCCATCGCTTTGAAGGTGTGTAAACATACGAATGTCATCAGTTGGTGGGTCTAAACCCACCCACATACACACAACCACACACACACAAACTGGCAAATTTAGTGAATTATCTAATATCTTCCCTAATGTATTTATTTTCCATCATCATCTTGGTTGTCATCATCATCATCCATCCATCCATTATAATCATTTGGGGGTGAGGGGGAAGGGAACTGTATACTAAATTAACTTTTTTTTTCTCACTTGGTCTAGGGTATCTAAGATTGAAAGAAATACTTCATCAAACCGTCCAGCTTATGAATGATCTCACACTTTCCTATACTCTTGTTTTCAGCCTAAAAGTAATCATCATATGGATATGGCCATGGAAGAGGCTTATAATGCAGCAATACGTCAATTTTTAAAAGATATCAAGGACGAAGAAGCGAAAGATTTACGTGCACTTTTTAGATCTCTTCCAAGAAAAGAAGAAGTTACAGATGGAAAAAGCCTCATTGACTTATTAGAAAAAAACGATCTTTTAAGTAAGAACAAAGTGGAGGGGCTCATTGATGCTTTGACAGATTGTGGTTTAAAGACAATAGCAAAACTATTCATAGATTATCAGAAAAAGTTCTTGAATAGAGAAAGTAAGTATAAACTATAATAGGTACAGTTAGTACCCAATTTGTAAAAAAAAGGCATAGGCGTACAGGACAGGGGGCGAGTGGGGCTGCAGCTCCCCCCGGAGTTGGGGAGAAGCCAATTTCTTGGGCAAATTACTGGGAAAAGTCTGGCAATTTGATCCCAAGAAAGAAAGAAAAAAAGTTTTGTTTTTAGGGAAAAGAAAGTTTTCAAAGTCTGATCATTTTGTCGTAGACAAACCCATGATCAATTTTTTTCTTCTGGCAATTCAGGTTTTCTCTGACAAAATTCCCCCCCCTCCCCCCTCCCTTTGAAAAATGGAGTTTATATAACAAATGAATAACCTCCTCAGGTTACCATAGCCAAAAATTTACTTTTTCTTTTTTCTCCAGCACTTCAGGTTTTTCTTGGGCAAAGATGGTTCACCTCTCTGAAAAAATTGTCCTGTGCGCCTATGCTATAAAAAGTGGTGAATGGGATATACTTTAAAGATTATAAGTATTTATTCTATGATCTAAGCATAATACTCATCAGTGGCACTGCTAAGGCTTGTGCACCACATTTTTGCTGTGACCCCAAAAAAAAAAAAAAAAATATATATATATATATATATATATATATATATATATATATATATATATATATATATATATATATATATATATATATATATATATATATATATATATATATATATATATATATATATATATATATATATATATATATATATATATATATATATATATATATATATATATATATATATATATATATATATATATATATATATATATATATATATATTATATATATTATATATATATATATATATATATATATATATATATATATATATATATATATATATATATATATATATATATATATAATATATATACATATATATATATATGAAAAGCCAGCATTAAAAAAATATCACTGATGATCCATATCAAAACGTTTTGTCCTTTTTACAATCCTGATACACAATAATCACTATTAGTTAGTTCAGCATTATTCAACTGTACAAGAAATTGGTCGATATTTCATTTACTCTTTATTAAGCTATCATTTAAAATATCATGTTTCACCGGTTTAATATACAACCAGGAAACCAATGATTTTAAGGTTCTGATGCACAATATTATGGGTTTTAATTTTAAATACTTATATTATAAATGTTATTACAAAATGGGCTAAAAATAACAAAGACGCACAGTTTTTACCAGTATTACAATAATGACATGTTGCATGTTGACCTTGGGTCATGACTTTTGAACAAAATTTTGTTTCACTTTTGAATTTTGTTATTTTAGTTTTCACCCAGTCAATACAAAATATAAATGTAGATGAACAAATATAAGTATTTTATATAGAAAAGGGAAACAATAAACAAACAAACTAATGATATACTTCAATACAATAAACGATACAATCAAATAACATGCTATGTAAGCACATGGAGGTAAATAAAGGGACCTACCATTTATAGGCAGCTTCCTGGTAAATAATAGTTATCATACCTCCATGGTAAGAATTAGCCATGGTAAGAATTAGCCATGGTAAGAATTAGCCATGGTAAGAATTAGCCATGGTAAGAATTAGCCATGGTGAGAATTAGCCATGGTAAGAATTAGCCATTGTAAGAACTAAATGACTGACATGCTAGGAAAGGTGTAAATGTAGATCACAAATTTATATAGATCATAGTTTTTATAGTATATATAAATACAAGGGCGGATCCAGGATTTTCAAAGGAAAGAGAGGGGGAAGTCATGTCATGAAAATGGCCCTAAATTTAATGGTGAGATCTATGCACTAAGCATGTATGTGTGTACAGTCATAGACGTATGAAGGATATTTTTCCTTGTGGTGGAGGAGAAGGGGGAGGAGGGGATAAGAGTTTCAAACTTCAATTACACCCCCACCACCACTATTAGCAAATACCAAATACATATGTTTTCTTCCCATATATTTGTAAGAAACTTTGGAAAATAATAACATTTTGTACTTAAAATGCTTAATTGGTATCATATAAGATACCTTTACAGGTACAATATGGTATATGAATTCAGGAGTAAGGGCGTAGATCCCGGGGGGATGGGGGGTATATATCGCCCACTTTTCAAAAGGGGGGATGGTATGTACAATTACCCCCCCCCCCCTCTTCCACTTTTGCCGATGATGCCACCCCAAATTTTCAATTACTAAAATAAATACTTTTTGCCTTTTCTGTTTTTTAATTCAGAAATAGGGAACAATTACCATATATCATAGAACTAACCATAAATCAAGAAAATATATACTTTCATCTCAATCCACAATATGATAGTCATCCTGACTAGCCTCACGTGATACGATTTTGTAAATTACGATTTTAAAGTTTCTTGATGTGACCTTAAACTAACAACACTAAACAACTTGAGGGCTCTTCATTTGAAGGAAGCGCCCCTTGAAACATGGACGGGATGAAACTGCCAGTTTCATTTTCATCCCGTTTGAAGGACACTCTCTCAATGAGTTGAAAAGGTATTACGCAATTATTCGGCCACACACGTAGTTGAAACAACTCAACAAAAAATGCTATAAATTTATAAAAACTTAATATTTAAACATCAAGGAGTTCTTACTTGGATCATGTATACCCTGAAAACTGGTTTAATTATTTCATTTGGTGCAGAAATTGTAAAAATAGCACCATTTTCAGCAGCGTAATTCTGAGTGACTTTCAAAATCTTGCCGACCCATTAGCGTAACCTGCTCCCCTTAACACCTTTTTGATGAACAATCCTGCGGTTAACGCCATTTCCATTCACCAGTGCAATATATGCGTAAGGACTCTTTGTGTCTGGAGGTCAGGAGTTATGCACCATCGAGCATACTTACGAAAAGCAAACAGAGAGAAAAGTATTTTCCAAAGATAATGGTATGCAACAGCAATAACGAGATACGCATACACATACACTCATGCTCCTTTGAATATGACTTAATGCAATTATTCATTGGTTACTTATGAATATACAAGAAATACACTTTACAAGTTTCTTTACGCCTAAAACTCCACAGACAACACATATTGATGTTATTCAAGTAAAAACTCCCCTCGTTTTGCCGTTATACAGGGAGAAGTTTTATTGTTGGAATGCTGCTCTTAATATTTCTTAACTTCGTAATGAATTTACGTGGAAATACGAAATATATATTTGTCCATATAAAACAAATTTCACATATTTCACACCTTTAGAGGGCAAATAATGTTAAAACGCGAAGTGCAATAAATTGGAAATAAACTGGAAATTGCAAACCGCCACATGCGGTTACTGAAATGCCACAGGCACAGAAAATCAGGATGGACTTCTGTTCAAGGGGCGAGTTCTGTCATGTGTGTTTCATGCAAAGATACAAGACGATCGTTAATTTCTATGACAAGTGATGCATTTGCTCATCGCTGCAATGACTGGTATTATTTACCCAGGCCCGCCAAGGGTAGGTGTGTGTGGGGAGGAGAAGGGGGAAGGATTATTTATCTCTCATTCAAAAGCTAAAATTGAATAAACCTGTTTGTTATTAAGAATGACTTTAAATTATTTTGGACTCTAATTTCACTCCAAGAGTACGACTGTTTTCTACAGCTTTTAGAGGTAAATGTGTTTGGACCCTCAGCATGTTTTGATGTTATTTTGGGGCCAATTTTAGCCCTATAATATTGAATATTCCAGGGGCTTCGTCCCCTGGACCCCACGCCAATCAGCAAGCGCGAACTAGTACTCCCACAAAAATCATCCCCCCCTCCCGCTTAAGAAAATGGATGTACGCCCTTGTTCAGGAGAATGGTGTGTGGCAAAAAAATTATTAGTTAATTAATGTTACATGACTATAACATTGAGACAGCTTTTAATTTTGACAATCACTTTAGAAATAGATAACCCTGTATTATTTTTCTATGATAAAAGTGGGGGTGGCTCAGCGTATTAAGGAAAGGAGGGGGTATATGTAAATAGCGGGATGTACCGGTACCATGGTATATATTATACTATAGGTAAAATAAACTACAAAAGATGAATATATAAAGTTAAATATTGCCCAATTTTGGTGATGACTTTGTTCATATCGAAAAAAGTTTTTTTTTTGGAAACTTCTTTAATTTCCTTTATTTTTGGGCAATCTCTTCGATTTTTGGCAAATTTTCTTTGATTTTTGGCACATTTTCTTTGATTTGGGGGTAATTGTTTTCAATTTCTTTCATTTTTGCCCAATTCTCTTCAATTTTCAGCAAGTTTTATTCCGATTTTTGACAAAATGTTTTCAATTCATATTATTTCAGGCAATTTTCTTCAATTTTCGCTCAATGTTCTATTGATTTTTGGATAATTTTTCTTTAATTTCTTTCATTTTTGGGCAATTCTGTTTGATTTTTGGGAATTTTTTTGATTTCCTTCATTTTGGGATAATATTTGGATCATTTTGGGGTAAATTTCTTCAATTTCTGTTATTGTTTTGGCAATTGTTTTTCTGATTTTGGGGAAATAAACTTCAACCTTCTTCATTTTTGGGTAATTTTCTTTCAATTTTGACAATTCTTTTCAATTTTTGGATTTTTTGGATTTTTTGCAAATTTTCTTCAATTGATATCATTTCGTGGAATTTTCTTTGATTTTCGGGAAATGTTTTTTTTTTTGGTATTTTTTCCCAATTTTGGGCAATTTCTTCAATTTTTGAGCAATTTCCTTCATTATTGGGCAATTTTCTTCAATTTTAGGAATTTTCTTCCACTAATTCAATGCAGTTTCAATGGAGATCGGACATAATATATTTGTCATAAAAGTTTTTATAACTGATCTTGACCTACAGCCTGATCAGACCTGGTCCTGAAAACTCTTCCATTTTGTCCTTAACTCCACACGACGAGGTCCCGTTAGGCATATTCCCATTTTCAAATTTGAAGGAACTTTTTTAATGAAATCGAATTTGAAAGAATTTAAAGAAATTAATTTTTCACTGAATTGATGGAGACAATTGATCAATCTTTAAAAGGGGTCCACAGTGGGGCAGAGGTCCATCCAATCATGATTACTAAAAATCAAGTTGCAAATAGATCCTTCTGTTTTGGAGAAAACTTTATTTTTGAAGTTAGTGATGTAAAAGCAGTTTGCATCCGTACCTTTCAAAATATCTTTCTATTACTAAGCTAATTTTAAGCCAACGTAAAACAAATAATGAGAAGTTGCTGCCGCTGACAGATGAATATTAAATAAATATCGCAAAAAATGGAAAAGGTATATTACATTGTTCAGAATGTTATACTGCTATGTGAAAATATATGGTTTTAGTGTTTATAAATTATTTTTGTAAAAATTTCAGGGGGGGGGGGGTTCCAGACCCCCCTCCCCATCCCTCTTCCTTTAAGTAGCTACTCAGTTAATTTGAATAAATCAGTCAAATTTGGAAGCTATGGTAGGAAAGATGAAGTGATGTACACTTTTGGAGATGCCGAGTGCTCAAATTCGTTTTACTAGGGTACCCGTAAAATGTTGTTTGTGTGCTGTTTATCAACAAATTTCCTTGATTTTGATTTACCTTTATGGCCACAGCCATGAACTTGAATGTGGCTCTACGGGAAATTGGCCTATAATATTCCACATTCATCAAAACGTTCCTTGAACGTAAGTACAGATGACACCGACCCAATGTTTTCTGGGAGCTGATTCCATGTTCTCCAAACTTTCAACAAAAAAAAGAAAACTTGTGCACATCAAGCCTAATTGCACATCAAGCCGGATTCTTTTGGAGAGGCATATTAAATTGAAAAAATTGGCAGGATTTATATCTAATTTGTTTTGAAACATTATAAACAGTGATTAAGTCTTGTCTGAAGTGCCTTTGCTCTAAACTCATTAATTTTCATTGATTCAGTCTGTTATCCCAGGAAGGAAAGGAAGGGTGAGGGGGAGGGGAGGGGGATGCACTTTCATACTAAAGTGATAGGTATGTGCCACCCAAAATTTCAAAATTGGGACTGCAGTATGAGGGATTTTTTTGGTAACTGCAGTATGACAGTTTATGATTTTGATACCTGCAGTATGACAGTTTATGATTTTTGATACCTGCAGTATGACAGTTTATGATTTTGATACCTGCGTATGAAAACAAGTGATTTTTGATACCTGCGGTATGAAAACAAGTGATTTTTGATACCTGCGGCATGAAAACAAGTGATTTTTGATACCTGCGGCATGAAAACAAGTGATTTTTGATACCTGCGGTATGAAAACAAGTGATTTTTGAAACCTGCGGTATGAAAACAAGTGATTTTTGATACCTGCGGTATAAAAACAAGTGATTTTTGATACCTGCGGTATGAAAACAAGTGATTTTTGATACCTGCGGTATGAAAACAAGTGATTTTTGATACCTGCGGTATGAAAATAAGTGATTTTTGATACCTGCGGCATAAAAATATGCAATGTTTTTAAGATTCGGAGAACAATAAACAAGTGTGTTAGTGATGTGCGGACTGAAACTTTCAGACACATAGAGGCAAATTCAATTTTTTTTTGGAGCTTGATCAAAACTGTTAGAAATTCAAATGAAAACAGTAAAGTACGTGTTGATGAAAATTTGGGAGATGATTTGAATAAACATTTTGGCAGTTTTAATCACTCACGCAATAAAGATATTAACATTTCTCTACCGGAATACACAGGTGATGTGTGTGTATCTGAGATAAATATAGATTTTGTATGTTATCAATAAGAAGCTTTAAGAAGGAGTTGCATGTGGGTCAGATAAATTTTCTTGGTGGGTTTTAAAAATTTTAAGTGAAGATTTAGCACCATTATTTACCTTCATTTTTCAGGAAACTCTCTAACAGTAAAATTCCGTTGTTGTGGAAAAATGCCATAAACAACTCCTGTCCCCAAAATTAAGACACCTCAAAATGTAAATGATTTTAGACCAATTGATCTCGCTAATATTGCTTTTAATAGCCAACAGAAAATATTACTGCCTCATTTGATGGAAAGTGTAGAGCAACTTGGAGATGTTTATCAATTTGCTTATAAGAAGGGTGTTTCATGTGTAGATGCTGTACTAGTTTTGATTAACCATATAGTGACTCATTTGAATTGTAAAGAAACGACCATGTCAAAGGTTCTTTTTTTCGATTTTTCAAGTGCTTTTTCTTGATTTTTCAAGTGCTTTCAATACGGTCTTGCCAAACTACCCACTTAAAGATTTGACAATAATTATAAAAGACCCATGGCTCATTCATTGGTTGGCACAGTTTCTTCAAGGGTGGACAAGACAAATTAAACTGGACAAAGGTTTGTCAGAACAATCTGAAATAAATGTAGGTGTACCACAGGGAGGCCCTGTATCTGCTGCACTTTTTACCATCTATACTGACGAAATAAGATCAAACGAAACTATTTGTGTGATAAAGTATGCTGATAATACTGCTATTTCATGTGAAATTGCTAAAAAATCTGTAAATGAGGATCAAGTAGAGTACCAGTCATTTGTTGATGAGTCTGTGTCAAAATGTGATGAAAAGAACTTGTTGCTGAACCGAAAGAAATCAAATGAAATGTGCTTTGTAAACAAAAACGTCAAACATACAGGGCTTTTGAAATCAAAATCAGACAACATATTTATTCAAGGCTCAGAGGTTGCAAAATGTGTAAAAACTGATTATTTTGGTGTATGTATTGATGATAAACTGACTTTTTCCCATCATGTGTCCAAAATTTAAAGTAGAGTTTACTATATTGTTTCGAGTTTATCATACATTTTATCATTTTGTAATCTTAATGCTAGACTTAGTCTTTTTAAATCAGTTATTTTATCACAGGTTCTTTATGCTGTACCCGTTTGGTATCATTTAATCTTACAGAAAGACAGAATCAGGAAATTTTTAAAGTATACTTCAAAGATTCTTAACCTACATTATCCCATGCTTATTGAAATTTTGAATGACAGGGCGAAATCGGAATTCATTGCAATGGTGACAAAAATCAACAAAGAACAAAACCATCCTTTACACAATACATTACAAAGTCATCTAGTACGTTCAAACAGAAACCTTCGAAACCCTAACATAGTGCCAAAATACAGAATACACGTTTACAAAAATGTATTCAATTACTGTGCGGCAATTTACTTACAGACAGGAGAGTTAGAATTACTGTTTTAAACCATTTACATGTATCTTTAAAAAAAAAATTCTTATTTATTTATTCATATTCTTTTAAAGGCCTTGCTCCAAAATATTTATGAAATGGTAGTTCAAAACCCATCCCGCTTATGACTTTCGTTTCAAGTCCCTATTTGTTCACCGTATTAGGCATAAAACTCTTGGCGAAAGGGCCTTTGCTTATAAAGGTCCTTGGTTGTGGAATTCACTCCCAACTAAACTCAAATGTATTGATAATGTATTCCTGACCTTCAAAAGTAAGCTTAAAACTTTTTTGTTTAAAAACACATTAATCTAATGTGCAGCTTGATCCATTGTATTTAACATAATATAATAACCAGCAGTATGAGAGATTGGATTTTGATACCTGCACTATGAAAATTCTGAAAAAAAAGGAACTGCTCAGGTGGCACATGTATATATACCTCACATATGGATTTTCCCCCATGGGTCTCTTATCATATGTCAGATGCTTTAATTCTGGTACAAGTTTGGTCATTCTCCTTTGAACTCCCTCTAGAAATGTCCTGTGTTTGGTAGGGTTGCCACGCTTAAATACAGTAATCAAGGTGTGGCCTTACCAAAGACTTGTACAGCTTTAGTAATGTTGTTACATAGACCATCCATGGTCTTTCTCCTCTTCCTTGCTTTCAATTGTTTTATCCTTCATGAAATATTCATATCTTGGGTTATTGTATCCAAAGTGTAATATTGTACACTTGTCCGAGTTGAAGGACATCTGCTATTTTCATTCCATTGTCGTAATCTATTTATGTCACTTTGTAGAATTGATCTATCGAATTCGTTTTGTATAGGATAAAGTACTTTTGTGTCATCAGCAAATTTACTAACAGGATTTCCTACCTCCTCTGATATATTTTCGTTATATGGAAAACATTGGTTACAATTCAACATCAATAATTGTTTTTCCATAGTCTACATGTGACTAAAATGAGAAATTAAAAGTGCTATAGAGTATTATACATCTACATCAGTATAGAGTGTATACCTCAGCTCCATTGGAAATCCCAACATTCCAATGTTTTATAGTTTGTTTTGTCATTCAATGCTTGTAAGTTTTCAATAAGAAAAGTGGAGTAAATTATTTTCTTAAACGTCCCACGATTTTTGGAAATTAAAGTACTCAATCTTTTAAAGGACTATGGACATCTAGAGGCAACATGGGCTTAATTGGTTTCAAATATGATCTAAACTATTAAAACAGCATAAAAATCCATTAAAATTGGTTAAAAATTGACCCAATTTACAACATTTTTAATTTTTTAGCTGTTATTGGGCAATAATGTATGACATCAATGGGAGAAGGATCCTTCATTACCTTTTGCACAAGCTTTGTTTTTTATTCCTCTGTCAATGTTGTCTGAAATATAGAATTGGACTTTTCTTTTCTTTGTCACACCCGAATCATCATGTATCTAGAAAAGACATTTTGAATTTCACAATTAGCTAAATTTGAAGAATAGAATCTAAAGAATTATATAAAGATTTTGAGATGTGTTTCTCTTAGTATATCACAAATTCTGGACAAATGAACAAATCATGAAACTTTGTTTAGTCATAACTTGAAAACTAATTAAACTTTTTACTAATTTTAAAAAGTTTTCTACTCAGAAGTCCATGCTCTTTCACATATCTAAAAATCTGCTAGATGTCCATAGTCCTTTAAGCATGCACACTTTTGATTGATACACCTACTTCTTATTGCAGACAAAAAGACACCACAGTCCCGCCAGCAATCTTCTGCACCCAAAGAAAAAGGTTTGCAAGTTTATTCATCCACTCTTTTAGTAATTAAAAATGTATAATAATACATTTATTGCTAGTTTAATCCAAGATGGGGAGGAGGGGGAAGGCTGTTCCTAATTTTGATTGTAGACCCATGTATATCATTTATAGATAAGTCGGGCAAATGTGCCAGTTTATCTTACACCCACAGGACTCAAAATCAAGTTGCACCAGAGAAGGAGGGGGAGGCACTTCCTTATGTAAGGTATTTATATGTATGTATGTAAGCTGCATAAGCATGTGTCTTTTTTTCATCGAAAAAAAAAATTGCCTCTTTAATAAATTTTATCTGACATATTTTATCATTCTATATATATTTTACAAACATTCTTCACATAGTAAATTACAAGGATAGGGGTGCAAGAGGGAAGGCAGACAGTATTTTTATCAGAGGGACATGCACCTTTTTCACCTATAATATTTTCACTGCTTTTTAATGGGTGCAATGAGTCCAATATGTGTAGGTGAACAACTCGGGGTCAGTTTCGTGCAGTGGCTCTTGGAATCATGCTCATATGTTCAAGGTACATGGTTTGACTGCAAAATGTGTCCTTGAGCAAGACACTTCACTCAGCTGTAAAATGAGTACTATCACTGCTGGGGAATTGACCTGTGATGGACTGGCATCCTGTCCAGGGGGAGTCATGTACTCTCATCCACTTTCACCAAGGACATCGGGGAAAAGCACGGGCCTGTTGGGCCTTTATGGCTCTAGTATGGATTTTATCCTGATATTTCTAGTTATAACTATAGCATGGGTACTTCCAGTCATTTACAAATCTTTTTTAATTCTTAGAATGCGATGTCATAGGCTCTCCAAAAACATTTAAAGAAATTTTACCCTTTGACCTCGCTAGGAGGCCATGCAATTATCATGGAAGGCTGCTTATTTTCAAACAAATTTCAAGAATAAGGATTTAGTCTTATGGAGCGTTAAGTCACTCAACTTTGTTTACAACTGTGACATAATGAATAAGGTTTTTTCTAGTTAAATGTGCTTTTTAAATACTTTTTACTTTCAATCATATAAGTTAAGTTTATTTGATTCTCTCAACCACATGCACTTCCTGTGCATTTTTTTTGCTACTTGTTTCCTCAACACTTAGGAAATAATTGTAATTACATTTTTAAATACTGCTTCTCTTAAAGATTAGTCAGTGGGAGTATTTTGTAAATAGTTTTCCTGTGTGTATCTTGTAACTTGAACAAGCATATTCTACAATAAATTGATAAATTATAACCTATTGCTATCTGTGTGACTTAGTTTTATTTTGGAAGCTACCACCTAGCTGTTATAATCAACTTTGTTTTATTTTGGACTCCTAACGCTACTCCCCTGTTACATAACATTCATGGTACTCATGACTTTAATGTTTGGGTTACATTTCTTTCTTTCTTTTGACAGCAAGTCCAACTAAAAATGTTGCAGCAAAAGCCAGAAAAAAAGATGGATCTCCCCAAGGTAAACTGAATTTATATTAGTTGTTGTGCTCCTTATAAGTTTTGAACAATCAGACTCGATCTGATAAATAAGCAGGCCGGGTCAGACTTGTCCTCTTTATTTTCTTTATTCTGAAAACCAAAAGTAATTAGGATCAAATGTCCCTTATCAATGGCTCCATTGTGCTTGTTCTGCTGTTGGTCCTGGGTTGTTGTGAAAGTTGGTGTTGAGTATCAAATTAGCAATAGATGAAGTCCTTATTGTGTGGTTGAGTTGTTATTTTAATTAAGATAAATGGTCTGATTATTTGCTACAGTAAGTTTGTTTGTTTGATGAGGGCTTAACGGAACCACTGCAACGAGGGTCAAATTGTGCTTGAGAGGTTAGATCATTCCAGAGGTAGAAAGAAAAGAAAATAGAGGGAGACTGAGAGAAACACAGAGACTAAAATTCAGGAAGCTGGGATCGAGAGAGGAAGTTCATGGGTGAAAAAAGGGGCAAAAGTAGAGAGAAGGGGTGGTAGAGGAGGACTAAATATGGTTATAGAGGGAAGCATAATGAAGGAATGAGATCATTTTATCCAAAGGTTTTTCTGGAAGAGCTCGGCTCTCGAGTTGTGGGGGGCGAGGGAAGCTGTGGAAAAGTGTACAGGGGGCAGGAAAGGAGGATGTGGTGGACTGTGAGGGTGCAATGGCAATTGTTGCAGAGGGGTGGGGGAAAGGGAGCCAATAAGGAGGTGGGAGTAAGTGAGGTGGGTGTGACCTATTTTAAGGCAGGTACTGTGGAAGTTGTGGACACGGGAGAGATTGTGGATGGTGGGTTTGATCGGAATGGTGGACTGGATGACATGAAGTTTGTTAGCAATTTGGGAGTCCCATGAGGTTTGCCAGCGTTCACGAACAAGGAAAGCAATAAGCGGTTTGATGTCAGAAAGGGTTTTGGGAAAGGGGGTAGGTATAGGGCAAGCTTAGCGGCTATATCAGCTCTGTCATTGCCGGGATGCCAACATGGCTGGGTATCCAGAAGAAAAGAATACTTTCCCTGCAGGCGGGGGGGGAAAGGAGTTTACGGAGTCTAAACAGAGGAGTCTTACGGAGTCTTACAGACTTGGAGTCTAAAAAAAAGGCAAAATGGCAGAGCGGAGAGTACTCAATATAGTTGAGGGCGAGTAGGTTGGCCTTGGCTGAGAAGATGGACTACTGTAGTTGGTAAGCCTGCTACTGAGGGTAATGTCTTGGATGACGGCAGCATGCAGCTGTCTTGTCACCTTCGTTGGAGCCATCAGTATAGATGAAGGTATAGTTTGAGAGTTGGTCTTTGATTTAGTTGTGGAGGTTGATGACGAGGTTGGGGTGGGTTTGGGTTTTGTGATGAGTGGACAGGCCCAGGTGGATAGAAGGGAGTGGTGGCCCAGGGATGAAAAGTGGGCCAGGAGAAGGTGCCAAGAGTGGACTGGTTGATGCCGAGATGGTGGAGGTCAGGTTTGATGCGTAAGCTGAATGGAGGGGATAAGGTTTTAGTCCTATCAAAGAGGGTGGAGAAATTGGAGTACCTAATGAGGTTGTAAACATGGTTCTGGGTGTTTTTGAGGGCTCTAAAAGTGTAGGGAAGGCTAAGCTTTCTACACCTTAGCAGAAGGGGGGGTTCGTTGGCTTCAACGTTAAGGCTGGTGATGGGAGAGGTCCTGTAGGCACATAGACAAAGCCTGAGGGTTTCATTTTGGATGGTGTTGATGTGGTTGAGGTATGAGTTGGGAGTGCATGGCACAGTAGACAATATTGCCGTAGTCGAGCTTGGCACGAATGGTGAGCCTGAAAATTTTGAGAGCATAGGGGTTCCCACACCAAGTGGTGTTGGAAAATGTTGAGGGAGTTGTTGTATTTCTGTTTCAGGTTGGTGATGTGTTGCTTGTAGGATATCGAGAGCTTGGGGTCTAGGGTTAAACCCAGGAACTTAGTGTGGTCAACTTTAGGGATGTGATTGCGATTGAGCATGAGGTTCGGGTTGGGGTGGAGGTTATTGAAATGACAGAAGTGCATGCAGACTGTCTTGTCTTTGGAGAATTTAAAACCATTATTGTTGCACCAATCTTGCAGCCGGTTGAGACCGAGTTGGAGCCTATTTTCAACAAGAGGAAAGCTTGTGGAGGAGTAGAAGATGGTGAAGTCATCCACGTAAAGGGCACGTTTGATGTTGGGGCCAAGGTTGTCCACGATGTTGTTAATGCTCAGGTTGAAGAGAGTGGGAGAGACGATGCTGCCTTGGAGGACGCCCTCTTCTTGGGGTAGGGGCTGGAGAGGGTGTGGCCAATACGAATTTGGAACTGCCTGGGGGAGAGGGAAGTTTTGAATAAAGATGGGGAGGTGGCCTCTAAGGCTGATGGTGTTAAGATTGTAGGTAATGCCGTATTTCCTAGTAGTGTCGAAAGTTTTCTCGAGGTCGAAAAAAGATGGCAATGCGAGGTGTTCTTTTTGCAAAGGATCCTCAATAGCAGTGTCGAGCATAATTAACTGGTACAGGGTATTGCGACGTTTCCGAAAGCTGCTTTGGTGAGGGGAGAGGATACTATTGGTCTGCAGGAACCAATCAAGTCTCTGGTTAATGATTCTTTCCATAATTTTACAGAGACAGCAGGTGAGGGCGATGGGGCGGTAGCTGGAGGGATCGGTACTGGCCTTCCCCTGTTTGGGGATGGGGGTGATGATAGCTGTCCTTCAGATCAGGGGAAAGGAGTGTGAGGACTAAATGTGGTTGAGGATGGTGAGTAGGGTAGCCATGGCCTTGTCGGGAAGGTTTTTCAGGAACTAGTGGGGGATGTTATCTGGGCCCTTGGAGGTACAGCCAGCGTCGTGGATGGCTTGGTTTAATTCAGAAAGGGTGAGAGGAGTGTTGTAGCTCTCGGTGTTGTCGTAGGAAAGGGTAATACTCCAGGTTTTGTCGCGAGCTTTTTGGGCTTTGAAAGCATTGGCCGAGGACGAGATGTTGCTGAAAGAGGCAGCGAGGTGGTTAACAATACCTTCTTTTTTTTTTTTGAGGTGAAAAGGTTGCCATTCCAGGAGAGATGGGAGACTTGCCCATCCTGCCGTGGAAGCTTTTAACCATACTCCAAATCTTCTTAGTGGGGTTGGTGGTGAGAGAAAAGGTTTTGTCGCGAGCTTTTTGGGCTTTGAAAGCATTGGCCGAGGACGAGATGTTGCTGAAAGAGGCAGCGAGGTGGTTAACAATACCTTCTTTTTTTTTTGCGGTGAAAAGGTTGCCATTCCAGGAGAGATGGGCTTTGAAAGCATTGGCCGAGGACGAGATGTTGCTGAAAGAGGCAGCGAGGTGGTTAACAATACCTTTTTTTTTTTTTTTGCGGTGAAAAGGTTGCCATTCCAGGAGAGATGGGAGACTTGCCCATCCTGCCGTGGAAGCTTTTAACCATACTCCAAATCTTCTTAGTGGGGTTGGTGGTGAGAGAAAAGATGAAGTTGTTCCAAGTGTTGGTTTTACTGTCCTTGATAGTGCGCCTGGCTTTGGCACAGCTGATGCAAAAGAGGTTAAGGTTGTGGGTGGTTGGGTTTGTTTTGAAGTTCCTGAGGGCACTTTTCCTGTTCTTGATGGCAGTTTTGCAGTCGTCAGTGAACCAGGGATTGGGGGGTGGTTCGGGGGTTTGGAGGTTTTGGGAATGGAGCAGGTGGTGATATTGATAATGATGTTACTGAAGTTTGACATGTTATCCTCACCTTCGAGGAGGTGGGAGAGAGGTAAGAGTCGTAGAGGGTTTTGAAAGGTGCCAGTCGGCCTTCTTAAGGTTCCAGTTGGGGTGTGGCCTGTGGGGTTTGAAGGTTAAAGTGTATAAGAAGAGGGTAATGGTCACTACCACAGAGATCAGCAGTGACCTTCCAGCTAAAATCAAGGAGGGGGTTGGGGGATTAGGTAGACAGATCAATACAGGTGAGGGAGCCTGTGGCAGTGTGAAGTTAGGTCAGAGAGTTAATATTGAGCAAGGTGAGGCTGTGCTGTCGAAGAGTGTTTTTGACGAGCTTGCCTCTGGGCATGGTGGTATTGGAGCCTCATGGGGTTGTGGGCGTTGAAGTCGCCAAGAAGGATGAAAGGGGAGGGGCAGTGAGAGATGAAGTTTTTAAGGCTGGTTGGCTGAACTTATGTGTTCGGGGGAGATAGATATTGCAAAGAGTGAAGGTATTGTGGAGGAAGATAGACATACAGATGGTCTGAAGGTCGGTGTTCACATGAATAGGGCTGTGTGGGATACCGTGTCTAATGAGAATGGAGATGCCCCCACAGGCCCTGTCGGCGTCCACTTGGTGTTTATGGTAGCAGGCGAAGTTATCTAGGGAATAATGGTCAGTGGTTTTCAAGAAGGTTTCTTGTAGATAGAAGATGACCGGGTTGATGGTGGTGGCCAGTAAGTCAATTTCTTTCGGATTGGCCTTCAGGCTCCTAATGTTGCATTATATAATGTTGTGAGTGCTATTGTAATTGTTTGTGTTGCTCCCTATAAGGAGGTGGGGTATTTGGAAAAGATCTGTTGGGTCTGGGTTGGCTTGTTTTTTCTTTGGATCTGTCCCTGTTTCTTTGGGAGCGGTTGTTGGATGAGAAGTATGTTCGGTGGGTTCGGAAATTGAACACTTCATGTTTTCTTTAATGTCACACATGTGGGTTTGGATGGTGGGCTGTTTGTTGATTGGCTGTTTGTTGGCCAGGTTAGCTTGAGTTGGATGGCATTTGAGGTGTTGGGGGTAGGGGACGGCAGGGGTCTTAGAAAATGAAGGAAGGTCGGGGAGAGAAGTGGTGGTGAAGGTGGTTTGGGTAATGGGTGTGGTTGGGTTGTTGGCAATGGTGATGGGATCAGGAAATTTTTAAAGTATACTTCAAAGATTCTTAACCTACATTATCCCATGCTTATTGAAATTTTAAATGACAGGGCGAAATCGGAATTCATTGCAATGGTGACAAAAATCAACAAAAAACAAAACCATCCTTTACACAATACATTACAAAGTCATCTAGTACGTTCAAACAGAAACCTTCGAAACCCTAACATAGTGCCAAAATACAGAATACACGTTTACAAAAATGTATTCAATTACTGTGCGGCAATTTACTTACAGACAGGAGAGTTAGAATTACTGTTTTAAACCATTTACATGTATCTTTAAAAAAAAAATTCTTATTTATTTATTCATATTCTTTTAAAGGCCTTGCTCCAAAATATTTATGTGAAATGGTAGTTCAAAACCCATCCCGCTATGACTTTCGTTTCAAGTCCCTATTTGTTCACCGTATTAGGCATAAAACTCTTGGCGAAAGGGCCTTTGCTTATAAAGGTCCTTGGTTGTGGAATTCACTCCCAACTAAACTCAAATGTATTGATAATGTATTCCTGACCTTCAAAAGTAAGCTTAAAACTTTTTTGTTTAAAAACACATTAATCTAATGTGCAGCTTGATCCATTGTATTTAACATAATATAATAACCAGCAGTATGAGAGATTGGATTTTTGATACCTGCACTATGAAAATTCTGAAAAAAAAGGAACTGCTCAGGTGGCACATGTATATATACCTCACATATGGATTTTCCCCCATGGGTCTCTTATCATATGTCAGATGCTTTAATTCTGGTACAAGTTTGGTCATTCTCCTTTGAACTCCCTCTAGAAATGTCCTGTGTTTGGTAGGGTTGCCACGCTTAAATACAGTAATCAAGGTGTGGCCTTACCAAAGACTTGTACAGCTTTAGTAATGTTGTTACATAGACCATCCATGGTCTTTCTCCTCTTCCTTGCTTTCAATTGTTTTATCCTTCATGAAATATTCATATCTTGGGTTATTGTATCCAAAGTGTAATATTGTACACTTGTCCGAGTTGAAGGACATCTGCTATTTTCATTCCATTGTCGTAATCTATTTATGTCACTTTGTAGAATTGATCTATCGAATTCGTTTTGTATAGGATAAAGTACTTTTGTGTCATCAGCAAATTTACTAACAGGATTTCCTACCTCCTCCGATATATTTTCGTTATATGGAAAACATTGGTTACAATTCAACATCAATAATTGTTTTTCCATAGTCTACATGTGACTAAAAATGAGAAATTAAAAGTGCTATAGAGTATTATACATCTACATCAGTATAGAGTGTATACCTCAGCTCCATTGGAAATCCCAACATTCCAATGTTTTATAGTTTGTTTTGTCATTCAATGCTTGTAAGTTTTCAATAAGAAAAGTGGAGTAAATTATTTTCTTAAACGTCCCACGATTTTTGGAAATTAAAGTACTCAATCTTTTAAAGGACTATGGACATCTAGAGGCAACATGGGCTTAATTGGTTTAAATATGATCTAAACTATTAAAACAGCATAAAAATCCATTAAAATTGGTTAAAAATTGACCCAATTTACAACATTTTTAATTTTTTAGCTGTTATTGGGCAATAATGTATGACATCAATGGGAGAAGGATCCTTCATTACCTTTTGCACAAGCTTTGTTTTTTATTCCTCTGTCAATGTTGTCTGAAATATAGAATTGGACTTTTCTTTTCTTTGTCACACCCGAATCATCATGTATCTAGAAAAGACATTTTGAATTTCACAATTACATGTAGCTAAATTTGAAGAATAGAATCTAAAGAATTATATAAAGATTTTGAGATGTGTTTCTCTTAGTATATCACAAATTCTGGACAAATGAACAAATCATGAAACTTTGTTTAGTCATAACTTGAAAACTAATTAAACTTTTTACTAATTTTAAAAAGTTTTCTACTCAGAAGTCCATGCTCTTTCACATATCTAAAAATCTGCTAGATGTCCATAGTCCTTTAAGCATGCACACTTTTGATTGATACACCTACTTCTTATTGCAGACAAAAAGACACCACAGTCCCGCCAGCAATCTTCTGCACCCAGAAGAAAAGGTTTGCAAGTTTATTCATCCACTCTTTTAGTAATTAAAAATGTATAATAATACATTTATTGCTAGTTTAATCCAAGATGGGGAGGAGGGGGAAGGCTGTTCCTAATTGTGATTGTAGACCCATGTATATCATTTATAGATAAGTCGGGCAAATGTGCCAGTTTATCTTACACCCACAGGACTCAAAATCAAGTTGCACCAGAGAAGGAGGGGGAGGCACTTCCTTATGTAAGGTATTTATATGTATGTATGTAAGCTGCATAAGCATGTGTCTTTTTTTCATCGAAAAAAAAAATTGCCTCTTTAATAAATTTTATCTGACATATTTTATCATTCTATATATATTTTACAAACATTCTTCACATAGTAAATTACAAGGATAGGGGTGCAAGAGGGAAGGCAGACAGTATTTTTATCAGAGGGACATGCACCTTTTTCACCTATAATATTTTCACTGCTTTTTAATGGGTGCAATGAGTCCAATATGTGTAGGTGAACAACTCGGGGTCAGTTTCGTGCAGTGGCTCTTGGAATCATGCTCATATGTTCAAGGTACATGGTTTGACTGCAAAATGTGTCCTTGAGTAAGACACTTCACTCAGCTGTAAAATGAGTACTATCACTGCTGGGGAATTGACTTGTGATGGACTGGCATCCTGTCCAGGGGGAGTCATGTACTCTCATCCACTTTCACCAAGGACATCGGGGAAAAGCACGGGCCTGTTGGGCCTTTATGGCTCTAGTATGGATTTTATCCTGATATTTCTAGTTATAACTATAGCATGGGTACTTCCAGTCATTTACAAATCTGTTTTAATTCTTAGAATGCGATGTCATAGGCTCTCCAAAAACATTTAAAGAAATTTTACCCTTTGACCTCGCTAGGAGGCCATGCAATTATCATGGAAGGCTGCTTATTTTCAAACAAATTTCAAGAATAAGGATTTAGTCTTATGGAGCGTTAAGTCACTCAACTTTGTTTACAACTGTGACATAATGAATAAGGTTTTTTCTAGTTAAATGTGCTTTTTAAATACTTTTTACTTTCAATCATATAAGTTAAGTTTATTTGATTCTCTCAACCACATGCACTTCCTGTGCATTTTTTTTTGCTACTTGTTTCCTCAACACTTAGGAAATAATTGTAATTACATTTTTAAATACTGCTTCTCTTAAAGATTAGTCAGTGGGAGTATTTTGTAAATAGTTTTCCTGTGTGTATCTTGTAACTTGAACAAGCATATTCTACAATAAATTGATAAATTATAACCTATTGCTATCTGTGTGACTTAGTTTTATTTTGGAAGCTACCACCTAGCTGTTATAATCAACTTTGTTTTATTTTGGACTCCTAACGCTACTCCCCTGTTACATAACATTCATGGTACTCATGACTTTAATGTTTGGGTTACATTTCTTTCTTTCTTTTGACAGCAAGTCCAACTAAATATGTTGCAGCAAAAGCCAGAAAAAAAGATGGATCTCCCCAAGGTAAACTGAATTTATATTAGTTGTTGTGCTCCTTATAAGTTTTGAACAATCAGACTCGATCTGATAAATAAGCAGGCCGGGTCAGACTTGTCCTCTTTATTTTCTTTATTCTGAAAACCAAAAGTAATTAGGATCAAATGTCCCTTATCAATGGCTCCATTGTGCTTGTTCTGCTGTTGGTCCTGGGTTGTTGTGAAAGTTGGTGTTGAGTATCAAATTAGCAATAGATGAAGTCCTTATTGTGTGGTTGAGTTGTTATTTTAATTAAGATAAATGGTCTGATTATTTGCTACAGTAAGTTTGTTTGTTTGATGAGGGCTTAACGGAACCACTGCAACGAGGGTCAAATTGTGCTTGAGAGGTTAGATCATTCCAGAGGTAGAAAGAAAAGAAAATAGAGGGAGACTGAGAGAAACACAGAGACTAAAATTCAGGAAGCTGGGATCGAGAGAGGAAGTTCATGGGTGAAAAAAAGGGGCAAAAGTAGAGAGAAGGGGTGGTAGAGGAGGACTAAATATGGTTATAGAGGGAAGCATAATGAAGGAATGAGATCATTTTATCCAAAGGTTTTTCTGGAAGAGCTCGGCTCTCGAGTTGTGGGGGGCGAGGGAAGCTGTGGAAAGGTGTACAGGGGGCAGGAAAGGAGGATGTGGTGGACTGTGAGGGTGCAATGGCAATTGTTGCAGAGGGGTGGGGGAAAGGGAGCCAATAAGGAGGTGGGAGTAAGTGAGGTGGGTGTGACCTATTTTAAGGCAGGTACTGTGGAAGTTGTGGACACGGGAGAGATTGTGGATGGTGGGTTTGATCGGAATGGTGGACTGGATGACATGAAGTTTGTTAGCAATTTGGGAGTCCCATGAGGTTTGCCAGCGTTCACGAACAAGGAAAGCAATAAGCGGTTTGATGTCAGAAAGGGTTTTGGGAAAGGGGGTAGGTATAGGGCAAGCTTAGCGGCTATATCAGCTCTGTCATTGCCGGGGATGCCAACATGGCTGGGTATCCAGAAGAAAAGAATACTTTCCCTGCAGGCGGGGAGGGGGAAAGGAGTTTACGGAGTCTAAACAGAGGAGTCTTACGGAGTCTTACAGACTTGGAGTCTAAAAAAAAGGCAAAATGGCAGAGCGGAGAGTACTCAATATAGTTGAGGGCGAGTAGGTTGGCCTTGGCTGAGAAGATGGACTACTGTAGTTGGTAAGCCTGCTACTGAGGGTAATGTCTTGGATGACGGCAGCATGCAGCTGTCTTGTCACCTTCGTTGGAGCCATCAGTATAGATGAAGGTATAGTTTGAGAGTTGGTCTTTGATTTAGTTGTGGAGGTTGATGACGAGGTTGGGGTGGGTTTGGGTTTTGTGATGAGTGGACAGGCCCAGGTGGATAGAAGGGAGTGGTGGCCCAGGGATGAAAAGTGGGCCAGGAGAAGGTGCCAAGAGTGGACTGGTTGATGCCGAGATGGTGGAGGTCAGGTTTGATGCGTAAGCTGAAGGGAGGGGATAAGGTTTTAGTCCTATCAAAGAGGGTGGAGAAATTGGAGTACCTAATGAGGTTGTAAACATGGTTCTGGGTGTTTTTGAGGGCTCTAAAAGTGTAGGGAAGGCTAAGCTTTCTACACCTTAGCAGAAGGGGGGTTCGTTGGCTTCAACGTTAAGGCTGGTGATGGGAGAGGTCCTGTAGGCACATAGACAAAGCCTGAGGGTTTCATTTTGGATGGTGTTGATGTGGTTGAGGTATGAGTTGGGAGTGCATGGCACAGTAGACAATATTGCCGTAGTCGAGCTTGGCACGAATGGTGAGCCTGAAAATTTTGAGAGCATAGGGGTTCCCACACCAAGTGGTGTTGGAAAATGTTGAGGGAGTTGTTGTATTTCTGTTTCAGGTTGGTGATGTGTTGCTTGTAGGATATCGAGAGCTTGGGGTCTAGGGTTAAACCCAGGAACTTAGTGTGGTCAACTTTAGGGATGTGATTGCGATTGAGCATGAGGTTCGGGTTGGGGTGGAGGTTATTGAAATGACAGAAGTGCATGCAGACTGTCTTGTCTTTGGAGAATTTAAAACCATTATTGTTGCACCAATCTTGCAGCCGGTTGAGACCGAGTTGGAGCCTATTTTCAACAAGAGGAAAGCTTGTGGAGGAGTAGAAGATGGTGAAGTCATCCACGTAAAGGGCACGTTTGATGTTGGGGCCAAGGTTGTCCACGATGTTGTTAATGCTCAGGTTGAAGAGAGTGGGAGAGACGATGCTGCCTTGGAGGACGCCCTCTTCTTGGGGTAGGGGCTGGAGAGGGTGTGGCCAATACGAATTTGGAACTGCCTGGGGGAGAGGGAAGTTTTGAATAAAGATGGGGAGGTGGCCTCTAAGGCTGATGGTGTTAAGATTGTAGGTAATGCCGTATTTCCTAGTAGTGTCGAAAGTTTTCTCGAGGTCGAAAAAGATGGCAATGCGAGGTGTTCTTTTTTTGCAAAGGATCCCTCAATAGCAGTGTCGAGCATAATTAACTGGTACAGGGTATTGCGACGTTTCCGAAAGCTGCTTTGGTGAGGGGAGAGGATACTATTGGTCTGCAGGAACCAATCAAGTCTCTGGTTAATGATTCTTTCCATAATTTTACAGAGACAGCAGGTGAGGGCGATGGGGCGGTAGCTGGAGGGATCGGTACTGGCCTTCCCCTGTTTGGGGATGGGGGTGATGATAGCTGTCCTTCAGATCAGGGGAAAGGAGTGTGAGGACTAAATGTGGTTGAGGATGGTGAGTAGGGTAGCCATGGCCTTGTCGGGAAGGTTTTTCAGGAACTAGTGGGGGATGTTATCTGGGCCCTTGGAGGTACAGCCAGCGTCGTGGATGGCTTGGTTTAATTCAGAAAGGGTGAGAGGGGTGTTGTAGCTCTCGGTGTTGTCGTAGGAAAGGGTAATACTCCAGGTTTTGTCGCAAGCTTTTTGGGCTTTGAAAGCATTGGCCGAGGACGAGATGTTGCTGAAAGAGGCAGCGAGGTGGTTAACAATACCTTCTTTTTTTTTTTGCGGTGAAAAGGTTGCCATTCCAGGAGAGATGGGAGACTTGCCCATCCTGCCGTGGAAGCTTTTAACCATACTCCAAATCTTCTTAGTGGGGTTGGTGGTGAGAGAAAAGATGAAGTTGTTCCAAGTGTTGGTTTTACTGTCCTTGATAGTGCGCCTGGCTTTGGCACAGCTGATGCAAAAGAGGTTAAGGTTGTGGGTGGTTGGGTTTGTTTTGAAGTTCCTGAGGGCACTTTTCCTGTTCTTGATGGCAGTTTTGCAGTCGTCAGTGAACCAGGGATTGGGGGGTGGTTCGGGGGTTTGGAGGTTTTGGGAATGGAGCAGGTGGTGATATTGATAATGATGTTACTGAAGTTTGACATGTTATCCTCACCTTCGAGGAGGTGGGAGAGAGGTAAGAGTCGTAGAGGGTTTTGAAAGGTGCCAGTCGGCCTTCTTAAGGTTCCAGTTGGGGGTGTGGCCTGTGGGGTTTGAAGGTTAAAGTGTATAAGAAGAGGGTAATGGTCACTACCACAGAGATCAGCAGTGACCTTCCAGCTAAAATCAAGGAGGGGGTTGGGGGATTAGGTAGACAGATCAATACAGGTGAGGGAGCCTGTGGCAGTGTGAAGTTAGGTCAGAGAGTTAATATTGAGCAAGGTGAGGCTGTGCTGTCGAAGAGTGTTTTTGACGAGCTTGCCTCTGGGCATGGTGGTATTGGAGCCTCATGGGGTTGTGGGCGTTGAAGTCGCCAAGAAGGATGAAAGGGGAGGGGCAGTGAGAGATGAAGTTTTTAAGGCTGGTTGGCTGAACTTATGTGTTCGGGGAGATAGATATTGCAAAGAGTGAAGGTATTGTGGAGGAAGATAGACATACAGATGGTCTGAAGGTCGGTGTTCACATGAATAGGGCTGTGTGGGATACCGTGTCTAATGAGAATGGAGATGCCCCCACAGGCCCTGTCGGCCCACTTGGTGTTTATGGTAGCAGGCGGTTATCTAGGGAATAATGGTCAGTGGTTTTCAAGAAGGTTTCTTGTAGATAGAAGATGACCGGGTTGATGGTGGTGGCCAGTAAGTCAATTTCTTTTCGGATTGGCCTTCAGGCTCCTAATGTTGCATTATATAATGTTGTGAGTGCTATTGTAATTGTTTGTGTTGCTCCCTATAAGGAGGTGGGGGTGGGATTTTGGAAAAGATCTGTTGGGTCTGGGTTGGCTTGTTTTTCTTTGGATCTGTCCCTGTTTCTTTGGGAGCGGTTGTTGGATGAGAAGTATGTTCGTGGGTTCGAAATTGAACACTTCATGTTTTCTTTAATGTCACACATGTGGGTTTGGATGGTGGGCTGTTTGTTGATTGGCTGTTTGTTGGCCAGGTTAGCTTGAGTTGGATGGCATTTGAGGTGTTGGGGGTAGGGGACGGCAGGGGTCTTAGAAAATGAAGGAAGGTCGGGGAGAGAAGTGGTGGTGAAGGTGGTTTGGGTAATGGGTGTGGTTGGGTTGTTGGCAATGGTGATGGGCTTAGGACTGGGTAAGAAAAGCCAGGTTTGGTGTGGATGAGAAGCGAGGAATTGCTTCCTGGCCTCCGAGTAAGTGGTGCTGGGATTAAGGGTTTTCAGTTTGGTTATCTGCTTTTTCTGAAGCCAGGTGGGGCGGTCTTTTGAGAAGGAGGAATGGTTGGCTGGGTGAGTACCATCGCAATTGGTGCAGAGTGGGGTGTTGCAGGAGGCGCTGTCATGGTCCGGGGCTCCACAGTTGGCACATTACGCTTGGCTGCGGCAGGAGTTTTTCCCGTGGCCATACCTCTAGCACTTATGACAACAGATGGGGTTTGGAATGAAGGCGGCGACTAGGATGCTCATACAGCTGGAAGTGATGTGGGAGGGGAGAGTTGGTCTGGCAAATGTCAGGAAGATGGTATTGGTGGGTGTTTCGGCACCGTCTCTCTTGAGGACGAGACGACGGGCTTCAGTAACGTGTTGGCCGGCAAGTTCCTCAATGAGGTCTTCATTGGTCAAGTAGGCAAGGTCTCTGGTTCTGATGACGCCTTTGCTGCAGTTCAGGGAACGGTGGGGGTGACTGTTACTTCGATACCAGTATTAGCTAGGGTTTTGGTGGTGAGGAGGGTGGTGGCTTCAGTGTCCCTGGTGCATTGCACCAGGAGATCGCCGGATCTAAGGAAAGAAAACTTGGGGAGGGCCGTGGAGCGCCTTGTGTATGAAGAAGGGGGAAACTCTTTTGAAACTCTAATTTATTGGTGGCCTGAATGAAAAAAATTTGGGGGACTGGGGCTGAGGAATGGTCAATGGAGGTACAGTAGCTGGTGAGTTACGGGGAGAGAGGTTCAAGGTCAAGGCAGAAGTGTTTGGTCATGATGGAAAGAAAAACCAAGGGCCAGGAGACCCGAGGCAACTAGAAATATATATTGTACCGTGTGTGCCGAATGGATTCGTTTTAGGATTTAACTTTGTAAATTAAATGCCGAACAAGTCAACTTCAGAACCTTCTTTCTCTCTATTTCTACTCTATACACAACTATGTACAGGCATGATATATAAGTGCACTGCTAGACAGCTACAGATGACATGAAGCGACTAACAACTCATGAGAACTGACCAGTACTGAGCTGAGAACTGACAATCTTGAACTGACCCAGTGCATAAAATACCTTCTCTTTATAT
Organism: Chiridota heheva; assembly: GCA_020152595.1. NCBI lineage: Eukaryota > Metazoa > Echinodermata > Holothuroidea > Apodida > Chiridotidae > Chiridota > Chiridota heheva. Next base: position 6,279 of record JAIGNY010000730.1, on the reverse strand, counting down.
ATATATGGTAAAACTTAACTTATTCCTCATACTCTGGTATTGTTTAACCATTTCTTACTGTTACCCATTTTAATTATATTCCTTGTCCCTTATTTCTTATCTTTCCTCTTGTTCGTTATTTCTAATGTTTCCTTGTCCATCACATATTTGTTGCTCATTTCTTTTGTAACTTCTTGTCCCTCATAGCCTTGCAACTATGATGTGAGACATCCCCTGTCATCTCAAAGGTCACGAGCAAGAGAGAATACATGAAATTCACTTGTCACAAGATAAACAACATACCTAAAACAGATGACCATCCACAGCTAAATCTAGACTGAAGGAAAATGGTTCAAACTTACAAAGATAAGTCTGTTTGAATCGAAATCAGTTTTATGCATGAATTTGGGAATCAATTAAAGTACACATTTCACATAGGAAAATAGCAGTTTTCCACCAAAAAAATAAAAAATATATATATATATATATATATATATAATATATATTATATATATATATATATATATATATATATATATATATATATATATATATATATATATATATATATATATATATATATATATATATATATATATATATGTATATCATGGAACTACTATATGAGAACCACGGTACAGGTATCGAAAAGGGCGGGAAGGGCTGGCAGGGAGGAAAAAACCCCAAAAGAATGATCTCACCAAAAGCAGTCACCCATCTACAGAGAAAATCCCAGAAAATGAAGGTGCAAAACAAAAGTTTAGGTGGAAAAGTGTAATCGGAATGAAAAGTTTGAGAGATTAGAAAAGAAGTCACGTTGCTCTCAACATGTCACATTTGTTAAGTTTGTGGTTATTATTTGCTGGAACAAATTTTTAAGGAGAAGGACAAGTCATGAAAAGGAAAGTAGAGCAACTATTTAGTTTCAAGCTATGAAATAGAAGAGAGAAAAAAGAGTATGATGTAAACAAAATGGTAGTTTTATCTGTTGGGTCTATTTCAACCATGATTTCTTGTTTTTCAGAGGGTCATAAGGGTGGTCTTAAAAAATACTTTAAGAAATGTGGGATATATACTTTTATTATACATTGTGAATGGTATATGTTTAAAGGCCATCTATCGTGATTAAAATGTGGTGGGGTACATTTTATTCCCAAACGATTCTGATTGGCCTATCATTTTAAGTGCACATTGTAGCATTGTTTCTCGACCAAACAAAACACACGAATTGAAATCTATCTAACTCCACTTAAGGAAGGATAACTGACCTTTAAATCAGTAAGAAATGCAAAAAGAAAGTACTAATCAAGGTGTTATTAAAGTTCATAATTTTGCCTGCATTGGGGAAGGGGAAGCTGTAATTCTCCTAAATTTGTCCTCCCAACCATCTTCAAGCAAATGAAAAGGTTCACAAGCTTGTTCACCCATTCTTTCCATTGAATAATTTTCATTGTAATTCGGTGCCTTTTCTCTAACCATTTCTCTACCAACTTTCTCCCCACCGTATTGTTTTCAGTAACAAAGTAACAAATTTCAGTGATATAATTGTTTATTCAGAAATAGATAGGCCTATATATATTTTTTAGTAGGGTTAGTAGGGAGTCCACTTTAACCAATGTTGTAGCTAGGCTTTTATTTAGGGAGTAGAACAATACAAAAATTCTAGTTCAAGCACCTCCCCCCACCCTCAAAAATTTTGAGGAAAATTCATAAATTTGCTAACACTAAATATGCCTAATTTAGAGAGAGAAAAAAATGGGTTTTCCGAAATTTTAGGAAGATGGCTGGTACAACTGCACTTTCAAAATAAATATTTAGAAATATCTCGCCAGGCGGGACAATTGCCCAATTGCTTCCTTGCCCCTGCTTTAGCTAGGCTACTGAATTCAACATTGGTGTTTAATAATGAATAATAACAAAAATAATAATAGAACACTTATGAAGTGCCAATTCCAGAAAGACTTACCTGCTCAAGGCGCTGAATACAAACTTAGTTATAGATCTATATACTTAGTAACATGCATACTTAACAAATGCATACTTAACAAATGCATACAAAATTGAAAAAGTAAATGTAACCATTTCTACATCCATTCTCTTCAACTAATAAGTTTCCCTGTATTTCAATGCCATCTATACCCCAATAGATAAGAATGACCATTTCTACATCCACTCTCTTTAATTAATAAGTTTCCCTGTGTTTTAATGCCACATCTATACCCCAATAGATAAGAATGACCATTTCTACATCCATTCTCTTTAACTAATAAGTTTCCCTGTATTTTAATGCCACATCTATACTCCAATAGATAAGAATGACCATTTCTACATCCACTCTCTTTAATTAATAAGTTTCCCTGTATTTTAATGCCACATCTATACCCCAATAGATAAGAATGACCATTTCTACATCCACTCTCTTTAACTAATAATTTCCCTGTATTTTAATGCCACATCTATACTCCAATAGATAAGAATGACCATTTCTGTGCCAAGTTTCTCCCACTTGGCTAGCTATAGCTGTGTAAGACAAGCAAGAGAGGGGCGCCTGTACAACAAGGGCAGGAGATTATTCATGAATCACATTGACCAGACATATTTTTTCATGCTGAAATAGTAAAACGAGAAATCCCAAACAGGATTTTTTTACAACCATTCTTACTTGAAATAAGGCAGAAAACTTGACAAATTTCATCCAGGAGCAACAAAAAGGAAAGATATTATTTTTTTTCTGGTTCATTAAGTTTAGTAGTCAGACATGGTAAGTGGCCAAAATGTTCTGACCTTGTATTTCCATATTTTTTTTTAGCGAATAATGGAACCATTAAAAAAATTATGAAAAAAGGAGAAAAGAGGAAGCACAATTTAAAGGTAAAAGTATTGAAAAGACTGGAATTGTTCACAAAGAAGAAAGAAAAGGAGTACCAAGCTAAAGGCAGCAACATTCCATTCAAGAGAATATATGCAATTGGTGACACATCAGGCGAAGGAGAACTGAAGGTGCATACAGATGAGAAACTCTTCAAGAAAGGCAACATTTTGGATCTAAGCAATGTCTGTTTTGATGGCGATGAGTTGCGTTTTAACAATGTCTCTACTGCCAGATTACTTGAAAATGATTCTCTCGCTCAAGAAAATATTCCAAAGAGAAAATACTATCCTAAGCAAAGGACTTTAGAACAATTGTTCAGCAATCCTAAGGAATATGGAAACATCATTCTTAAAGTTAAAGGGGTAAGAAGAATAGATTCAGTTAAGGTTCTGTCACAAAGAATGAATTTGGTATATTGTAGCACTTAAAGGAGACATGTACCCAAAATATACCTAATTATATTATAATGAGGATGAAAAGAAATCAGTTAGACTGCATTTAGAAGGCTTAGTCCATTTTTCATAATTAGGGAATTGATGTAGAAACTGCAAAAGAATGCTATATTCAGAGTTTGATGTGTGGACATGCAGTTTCTTTGTTTATCTTTGAAAACGATAATGGATTTATTAAACATATCTGTTTTCAAGTTATATTTAGTCAAAGTTGTAAAAAGTAAAAATCATGAAAAAATCTTTACAAATAAGATGCTTGTTTTAATAAATGTTGATTCAATGATAGATGTAGCTTTGCATGAACAAAATTTGGTCAATAATATCATCATGGACTCGATGCATTGCGTGAAAAAGTGTGATATTCAGAAATGGAATTTAAGCATTTTGATACAGTTTCTTCTGTGTCATAACCATACGGCCTAAGGATTGATTATTGTAGGGTTTCTAAAAATAATAATTACAGTATATAATTACTTATATTATTATAAGCGCTTTTTATGTTCTCCTCGGTCCTCTGTTTTTATCAGTTTGTTCATTTTTCAGGAAAAGAGTGTTATATCCCTACATTTTCATGTTCACTTTTCAGGTTGGTGTGCTGCAAGAACATAATAAATTTAGAAGGAGTGTTACCATCACAGAGAAAAGAAAAGGGAAAAGAAAAAAAAAAAAGAAAAGTACGAAAGGAACTCTAAAACTTTGGGAGAAGACGCCAAAAACTTTAAATTCAAGGAAAAAGAAAAAATTGTGGTTTTTAATGTCCACGCAACACAATTCAACGGTGAGATGGAATTGACTGGAACGAATTTAAGGATCGAGGTATTTATGTTTTATGCAAAAATTAAATGTAGGCCTTCTTAGATTGCAGTAATAAAGGTTTTGAAGTTATCCTAATTGGTAACATAAATTTAGTGTCCAATTACTAAAAACCACAAAAATTACATTAACAGTATGATGGTAGCTCTTGGTTTTCTATTTCAATATATGTACTGAAAAACTATATGATTTGAATTTGCTTTAATGGGTGAACAGCACTTTTTTTTTTAAATTTAACCTAAGGTATTTCTAGAATTATGTTTGAAGCTGTTTTTAGTATTAAAAAGAAAAAAGTCTGGTTACAGTGATCAAAAATTAAAGAAATGAGAAATTTAAACAGAATTACTGCTAGGTCCCCGGCACTCAGTGCTAGCAGCAATATCAATATTAAGAAACTTATAAGTAATTTCACGGCTCGCTGTAGAGCCATAAGATTACTTTCACGGGTCCATTGTGCGGGTCCATACAACTTTATAAAAAAGGTTCACTACAGTTTTACGGCTCCATAAGGGATCCATTGAACAGCCCCGATGCGGCTCCATAGCTAAGCTTTAGTACGGGTCCATACGGTATCTTAGCTAAACTTAACGGGTCCATACGGCTCCGGTGAACTGGTCCCTACAGCCCCACAGGGTCTACAAGGGGTAAAGTACAGCATACGGTAACCGGAAGTGTACTCACCAGCAAAACAGCTGCGTGGTGAAGCGGTGATAGATCAAACTCTATAGGAAGTGTAGCTTCATGGAAGCTAATTTCTTCCAGAACCAGTAGCCATTAGCTACATGGTTCCACGGCCGTTATTCTTACCTGGACGCGTACCGAGTATGGCAGTGGTCCCCCACACATAGCCACCAGCTTCGTAGCTCTGTGGTGAATACAAGCAAACGGAGTTCAATGGCTCGTATAGCATACGTAGTGCGTTAACACTATTGTATATCCATACGGCTCCATTATTTTTTTGGCTATTCTAATAGAGACGCGCACTGAGTATAATAATAATAGTAATAATAATACACTTTTATATAGGGCATTATACCAAACGGTTTAAATGCGCTTTAGATAAACAAATATAAGATGAGAAAACCTTAAGATACAAACAGTAATAGAACAAAAACCATACTTAAAAAGCTACAAGCAGGATAAAGTTACAAGGTCCAATGAGGGGAACTCATGAAAAGGTGTTTTTAATACACTCTTGAAAATATCTAAAGTAGGGGCATTTCTGATGTAGATTGGGAGAATGTTTCAGAATTTGGGGGCTGCAGATTGAAAAGAACGTTTACCGTAAGTCTTGGTGTTAATTTTTGGCAGCTTTAGGAGAATAGCACTGTTAGATCTGAGTGAGCGAGTTGGTAATTGTAAGGTGAGTAAGTTGGAAATAAAATTTGGAGCAAGACCATGGATGGCTTTGTATGTGAGGGTGAGAAGCTTGTAGTTTATTCTTACACATATAGGAAGCCAATGAAGTTGGTGGAGGATGGGTTTAATGTGAGATTTCTTACTTGTGAGAGTAAGTAATCTGGCAGCAGTGTTTTGAATGCGCTGAAGCTTTGAGATTTGTTAGGAAGGAAGTCCAAATAAGGTACTGTTGCAACAATCAAGTCTGGATGATACAAATGCGTGAATAAGTGTCTCAGTCGACTTATGATCAAAATATTTACGAATTTGGCTGATTTTTCTGATGGCAAGTGAAGCGGAGCGGCATATATTATTCACATGTGGCAACAGTGTAAGCTATGGCAGTAGTCTCCCACACGTAGCCAACTTAACAAGACTGTTTTCTGCGGCTTTTAGCGGTAAATGTGTTTGGACCCTAAGCACGTTTTGATGTTATTTTTGGGAACTATTTTAGCCCTAAAATATAAATGCTCCAGGAGCTTTCGGGGGCTTCGCCCCTGGACTTCCAGCCCTGAGGCTCCTTCCCTGGACCCCATGCCTAATAGCGAGCGCTTCACACGGCAAACTAGTCCTCCCGCAAAAATTATCCCCCTCCCCCCTTTAAAAAAAAAATGGATCTACGCTCTTGGTACTGAGTAGTACGGCAGTAGTCTCCCTCACGTAGCCACAAGCTTTGCAGCTCCTTGGTGTACAGAAGTAAACTGAGTTGACGGCACATAGAGCATACGTACCACGTTGACGCTATGGTAGATCCATCTGGCGCTA
>JAIGNY010000729.1:35000-54110 GCA_020152595.1 Chiridota heheva | reverse complement strand
ATATGGCTGCATGAATTACTGGCTTGATATGGGCTGCATGAATTACTGGCTTGATATGGGCTGCATGAATTACTGGCTTGATATGGGCTGCATGAATTACTGGCTTGATATGGGCTGCATGAATTACTGGCTTGATATGGGCTGCATGAATTACTGGCTTGATATGGGCTGCATGAATTACTGGCTTGATATGGGCTGCATGAATTACAACTTGATATGGGCTGCATGAATTACTGGCTTGATATGGGCTGCATGAATTACTGGCTTGATATGGGCTGCACGAATTACTGGCTTGATATGGGGCTTGATATGAATGCATGAATTACTGGCTTGATATGGGCTGCATGAATTACTGATATGGGCTGCATGAATTACTGGCTTGATATGGGCTGCATGAATTACTGGCTTCTGATATGGGCCGCATGAATCATGGCTTGATATGGGCTGTACGAATCACTGGTTTGATATGGGCTCGCATGAATCACATTTGATATGGGCATATGAATCATCATTTGATATGGGCCGCATGGAATTACTGGTTTGATATGGGCCGCATGAATTATCATTTGATATGGGCTGCATGAATCATGGTTTGATATGGGCCGCATGAATCATCGGCTTGATATGGCCGTACGAATCATCATTTGATATGGCTGCATGAATTACTCATTTGATATGGGCTGCATGAATTATCATTGATATGGGCCGCATGAATCACTCATTTGATATGGGCGCATGAATTATCGGCACGATATGGGCCAATGAATTACTGGCTTGATATGGGCTGCATGAATTATCGGCCTGATATGGGCTGCATGAATTACTGGCTTGATATGGCCGGCACGAATCATCATTTGATATGGGCTGCATGAATCATCGGCTTGATATGGGTCGCATGAATCATCATTTATTGGCGGCCGCATGAATTGGCCCATTTGATATGGATGGCGAATCATCTATTTGATATGGGCCGCACGAATTAATGGCCTGATATGGCCGCATGAATTATTGGCTTGATATGGGCTGCATGAATTACTGGTTTGATAGTGGCCATGAATTACTGGCTTGATATGGGCTGCATGGAATTTACTGGCTTGATATGGGCTGCATGAATTACTGGCTTGATATGGGCTGCAATGACTGGTCGATATGGCCGCACTGGCTTGATATGGGCCGCATGAATTACTGGCTTGATGGGCTGCATGAATTACTGGCTTGATATGGGCTGCATGATATGGGTACTGGAATTATCGCGATATGGGCTGCATGAATTACTGGCTTGATATGGCCATGAATTACTGGCTTGATATGGGCTGCAGGAATTACTGGCTTGATATGGGCTGCATGAATTACTGGCTTGATATGGGCTGCATGAATTACTGGCTTGATATGGGCTGCAGGAATTACTGGCTTGATATGGGCTGCATGAATTACTGGCTTGATATGGGCTGCATGAATTACTGGCTTGATATGGCCGCATGAATTACTGGCTTGATATGGGCTGATATGGCATGAATTACTGGCTTGATATGGGCTGCATGAATTACTGGCTTGATATGGGCTGCATGAATTACTGGTTTGATATTACTGCATGAATTACTGGGATATGGGTCACGAATTACTGGCTTGATAGGCGCATGGAATCATTGGTTTGATATGTCATGAATTACTGGTTTGATATGGGCTGCATGAATTACTGGCTTGATATGGGCTGCGCAATGAATTATATGGGCTGGCTTGATATGGGCTGCATGAATTACTGGCTTGATATGGGATGCATGAATTACTGGCTTGATATGGGCTGCACGAATTACTGGCTTGATATGGGCTGCGAATCATCATTTGATTATTGGCTGATATGGGCTGCATGAATTACTGATATGGGCTGCATGAATTACTGGCTTTATTATGGGCTGCACGAATTACTGGCTTGATATGGGCTGCATGAATTACTTGATAGGGCTGATATGGGCTGCATGAATTACGGCGATATGGGCTACATGAATTACTGGTTTGATATGGGCTGCGGTGAATTACTGGCTTGATATGGCCTGCATGGAATTACTGGCTTGATATGGGCTGCATGAATTACTGGCTTGATATGGGCTGCATGAATTACTGGCTTGATATGGGCTGCATGAATTACTGGCTTGATATGGGCTGCATGAATTACTGGCTTGATATGGGCTGCATGAATTACTGGCTTGATATGGGCTGCACGAATTACTGGCTTGATATGGGCTGGCGATGAATTACTGGCTTGATATGGGCTGCATGAATTACTGGCTTGATATGGGCTGCATTTACTGGCTTGATATGGGCTGCATGAATTACTGGCTTGATATGGGCTGCATGAATTACTGGCTTGATATGGGCTGCATGAATTACTGGCTTGATATGGGCTGCATGAATTACTGCAACTGGCTTGATATGGGCTGCATGAATTACTGGCTTGATATGGGCTGCATGAATTACTGGCTTGATATGGGCTGCACGAATTACTGGCTTGATATGGGCTGCATGAATTACTGGCTTGATATGGGCTGCACGAATTACTGGCTTGATATGGGCTGCATGAATTACTGGCTTGATATGCATGGCTGCCTGAATTGCTGGCTTGATATGGGCTTATGAATTACTGGCTTGATATGGCTGCATAGTTACTGGCCGATATCTAGTTTTACGAATTACTGGCTTGATATGGGCTGCATGATTACTGAACGATGGGCTGCATGGATTACTGGCTTGATATGGGCTGCGATTACTGGCTTGATATGGGCTGCATGGATTACTGACGATATGAGCTGCATGAATTACTGGCTTGATATGGGCTGCGCCAGTTACTGGCTTGATGCTGGGCTGATGCTGACGATATGGGCTGCACGAATTACTCAAGCAGTATGGTGCGCCATGGGCTGTATGAATTACTGGCTTCTGATATGGGCCGCATGAATTACTGGCTTGATATGGGCTGTGAATCACTGGTTGATATGGGCTGCATGAATTGCTGGCTTGATATGGGCTGCATGAATCATCATTTGATATGGCTGCATCGAATTATGGCTTGATATGGGCTGCATGAATTACTGCAATGAATCGATATGACTTATGAATTACTGGCTTGATATGGCCTGCACGGGACCATCATTTGATATGGGCTGCACGAATTACTGGTTTGATATGGGCTGCATGAATTACTGGCATTTGATATGGGCTACGTTATCATTTGATATGGGCTGCGAATTATCACGATATAGCCACAATGAATTACTGGCTTGATATGGGCTGCATGAATTACTGGTTTGATATGGGCTGCAGGAATTACTGGCTTTATATGGCTGCACGAATATATCATTTGATATGGGCTGCATGAATTACTGGCTTGATATGGGCTGCGAATTACTGACGATATAGGCTGCATGAATTACTGGTTTGATATGAACATGAATTACTGGCTTGATATGGATGCATGAATTACTGGCTTGATATGGGCTGCATGAATTACTGGCTTTGATATGGGCTGCATGAATTACTGGCTTGATATGGGCTGCATGAATTACTGGCTTGATATGGGCTGCATGAATTACTGGCTTGATATGGGCTGCATGAATTACTGGCGATATGGGCTGCATGAATTACTGGCTTGATATGGGCTGCATGAATTACTGGCTTGATATGGGCTGCATGAATTACTGGCGATATGGGCTGCAATTAATTACTGGCGATATGGGCTGCATGAATTACTGGCTTGATATGGGCTGCATGAATTACTGGCTTGATATGGGCTGCATGAATTACTGTGGCGATATGGGCTGCATGAATTACTGGCTTGATATGGGCTGCATGAATTACTGGCTTGATATGGGCTGCATGAATTACTGGCGATATGGGCTGCATGAATTACTGGCTTGATATGGGCTGCATGAATTACTGGCTTGATATGGGCTGCATGAATTACTGGCTTGATATGGGCTGCACGAATTACTGGCTTGATATGGGCTGCTGAATTACTGGCTTGATATGGGCTGCATGAATTACTGGCTTGATATGGGCTGCATGAATTACTGGCTTGATATGGGCTGCATGAATTACTGGCTTGATATGGGCTGCACGAATTACTGGCTTGATATGGGCTGCATGAATTACTGGCTTGATATGGGCTGCATGAATTACTGGTTGATATGGGCTGCATGAATTACTGGCTTGATATGGGCTGCATGAATTACTGGCTTGATATGGGCTGCATGAATTACTGGCTTGATATGGGCTGCATGAATTACTGGATATGGGCTTGATATGGGCTGCATGAATTACTGGCTTGATATGGGCTGCATGAATTACTGGCTTGATATGGGCTGCATGAATTACTGGCTTGATATGGGCTGCATGAATTACTGGCTTGATATGGGCTGCATGAATTACTGGCTTGATATGGGCTGCATGAATTACTGGCTTGATATGGGCTGCATGAATTACTGGCTTGATATGGGCTGCATGAATTACTGGCTTGATATGGGCTGCATGAATTACTGGCTTGATATGGGCTGCATGAATTACTGGCTTGATATGGGCTGCATGAATTACTGGCTTGATATTGCATGATTACTGGGCTGCATGAATTACTTTGGCTTGATATGGGCTGCATGAATTACTGGCTTGATATGGGCTGCATGAATTACTGGCTTGATATGGGCTGCATGAATTACTGGCTTGATATGATATGGGCTGCATGAATTACTGGCTTGATATGGGCTGCATGAATTACTGGCTTGATATGGGCTGCATGAATTACTGGCTTGATATGGGCTGCATGAATTACTGGCTTGATATGGGCTGCATGAATTACTGGCTTGATATGGGCTGCATGAATTACTGGCTTGATATGGGCTGCATGAATTACTGGCTTGATATGGGCTGCATGAATTACATGATATGCTTGATATGGGCTGCATGAATTACTGGCTTGATATGGGCTGCATGAATTACTGGCTGGGCTGATATGGGCTGCATGAATTACTGGCTTGATATGGGCTGCATGAATTACTGGCTTGATATGGGCTGCACGAATTACTGGCTTGATATGGGCTGCATGAATTACTGGCTTGATATGGGCTGCATGAATTACTGGCTTGATATGGGCTGCATGAATTACTGGCTTGATATGGGCTGCATGAATTACTGGCTTGATATGGGCTGCATGAATTACTGGCTTGATATGGGCTGCATGAATTACTGGCTTGATATGGGCTGCATGAATTACTGGCTTGATATGGGCTGCATGAATTACTGGCTTGATATGGGCTGCATGAATTACTGGCTTGATATGGGCTGCATGAATTACTGGCTTGATATGGGCTGCATGAATTACTGGCTTGATATGGGCTGCATGAATTACTGGCTTGATATGGGCTGCATGAATTACTGGCTTGATATGGGCTGAATTACTGGTTTGATGAATTACTGGCTTGATATGGGCTGCATGAATTACTGGCTTGATATGGGCTGCATGAATTACTGGCTTGATATGGGCTGCATGAATTACTGGCTTGATATGGGCTATGGGCTGCATTACTGAATTACTGGCTTGATATGGGCTGCATGAATTACTTATATGGGCTGGGCTTGATATGGGCTGCATGAATTACTGGCTTGATATGGGCTGCATGAATTACTGGCTTGATATGGGCTGCATGAATTACTGGCTTGATATGGGCTGCATGAATTACTGGCTTGATATGGGCTGCATGAATTACTGGCTTGATATGGGCTGCATGAATTACTGGCTTGATATGGGCTGCATGAATTACTGGCTTGATATGGGCTGCATGAATTACTGGCTTGATATGGGCTGCATGAATTACTGGCTTGATATGGGCTGCATGAATTACTGGCTTGATATGGGCTGCATGAATTACTGGCTTGATATGGGCTGCATGAATTACTGGCTTGATATGGGCTGCATGAATTACTGGCTTGATATGGGCTGCATGAATTACTGGCTTGATATGGGCTGCATGAATTACTGGCTTGATATGGGCTGCATGAATTACTGGCTTGATATGGGCTGCATGAATTACTGGCTGCACGAATTACTGGGCTGGGCTGCATGAATTACTGGCTTGATATGGGCTGCATGAATTACTGGCTTGATATGGCTGCATGAATTACTGGCTTGATATGGGCTGCATGAATTACTGAATTACTGCTTGATATGGGCTGCATGAATTACTGGCTTGATATGGGCTGCATGAATTACTGGCTTGATATGGGCTGCATGAATTACTGGCTTGATATGGGCTGCATGAATTACTGGCTTGATATTGCATGAATTACTGGCTTGATATGGGCTGCATGAATTACTGGCGATATGGGCTGCATGAATTACTGGGATATGGGCTGCACGAATTACTGGCTTGATATGGGCTGCAAATTACTGGCTTGATATGGGCTGCATGAATTACTGGCTTGATATGGGCTGCATGAATTACTGGCTTGATATGGGCTGCATGAATTACTGGCTTGATATGGGCTGCATGAATTACTGGCTTGATATGGGCTGCATGAATTACTGGCTTGATATGGGCTGCATGAATTACTGGCTTGATATGGGCTGCATGAATTACTGGCTTGATATGGGCTGCATGAATTACTGGCTTGATATGGGCTGCATGAATTACTGGCTTGATATGGGCTGCATGAATTACTGGCGATATGGGCTGCATGAATTACTGGCTTGATATGGGCTGCATGAATTACTGGCTTGATATGGGCTGCATGAATTACTGGCTTGATATGGGCTGCATGAATTACTGGCTTGATATGGGCTGCATGAATTACTGGCTTGATATGGGCTGCATGAATTACTGGCTTGATATGGGCTGCATGAATTACTGGCTTGATATGGGCTGCATGAATTACTGGCTTGATATGGGCTGCATGAATTACTGGCTTGATATGGGCTGCATGAATTACTGGCTTGATATGGGCTGCATGAATTACTGGCTTGATATGGGCTGCATGAATTACTGGCTTGATATGGGCTGCATGAATTACTGGCTTGATATGGGCTGCATGAATTACTGGCTTGATATGGGCTGCATGAATTACTGGCTTGATATGGGCTGCATGAATTACTGGCTTGATATGGGCTGCATGAATTACTGGCTTGATATGGGCTGCATGATACTGGCTTGATATGGGCTGCATGAATTACTGGCTTGATATGGGCTGCATGAATTACTGGCTTGATGGGCTGCATGAATTACTGGCTTGATATGGGCTGCATGAATTACTGGCTTGATATGGGCTGCATGAATTACTGGCTTGATATGGGCTGCATGAATTACTGGTGGGATATGGCTGCATGAATTACTGGCTTGATATGGGCTGCATGAATTACTGGCTTGATATGGGCTGCATGAATTACTGGCTTGATATGGGCTGCATGAATTACTGGCTTGATATGGGCTGCATGAATTACTGGCTTGATATGGGCTGCATGAATTACTGGCTTGATATGGGCTGCATGAATTACTGGCTTGATATGGGCTGCATGAATTACTGGCTTGATATGGGCTGCATGAATTACTGGCTTGATATGGGCTGCATGAATTACTGGCTTGATATGGGCTGCATGAATTACTGGCTTGATATGGGCTGCATGAATTACTGGCTTGATATGGGCTGCATGAATTACTGGCTTGATATGGGCTGCATGAATTACTGGCTTGATATGGGCTGCATGAATTACTGGCTTGATATGGGCTGCACGAATTACTGGCTTGATATGGGCTGCATGAATTACTGGCTTGATATGGGCTGCATGAATTACTGGCTTGATATGGGCTGCATGAATTACTGGCTTGATATGGGCTGCATGAATTACTGGATTGATATGGGATATGGGCTGCATGAATTACTGGCTTGATATGGGCTGCATGAATTACTGGCTTGATATGGGCTGCATGAATTACTGGCTTGATATGGGCTGCATGAATTACTGGCTTGAATTACTGGATATGGGCTGCATGAATTACTGGCTTGATATGGGCTGCATGAATTACTGGCTTGATATGGGCTGCATGAATTACTGGCTTGATATGGGCTGCTGGCTTGATGGGCTGCAATTACTGGCTTGATATGGGCTGCATGAATTACTGGCTTGATATGGGCTGCATGAATTACTGGCTTGATATGGGCTGCACGAATTACTGGCTTGATATGGGCTGCATGAATTACTGGCTTGATATGGGCTGCATGAATTACTGGCTTGATATGGGCTGCATGAATTACTGGCTTGATATGGGCTGCATGAATTACTGGCTTGATATGGGCTGCATGAATTACTGGATATGGGCTGCATGAATTACTGGCTTGATATGGGCTTACTGGCTTGATGGGCTGCATGAATTACTGGCTTGATATGGGCTGCATGAATTACTGGCTTGATATGGGCTGCATGAATTACTGGCTTGATATGGGCTGCATGAATTACTGGCTTGATATGGGCTGGCATATGGGCTGAATTACTGGCTTGATATGGGCTGCATGAATTACTGGCTTGATATGGGCTGCATGAATTACTGGATATGGGCTGCATGAATTACTGGGCTGCATGAATTACTGGCTTGATATGGGCTGATATGGGCTGCATGAATTACTGGCTTGATATGGGCTGCATGAATTACTGGGATATGGGCTGCATGGCTTGATATGGGCTGCACGAATTACTGGCTTGATATGGGCTGCATGAATTACTGGCTTGATATGGGCTGCATGAATTACTGGCTTGATATGGGCTGCATGAATTACTGGCTTGATATGGGCTGCATGAATTACTGGCTTGATATGGGCTGCATGAATTACTGGCTTGATATGGGATATGGGCTGCATGAATTACTGGCTTGATATGGGCTGCATGAATTACTGGCTTGATATGGGCTGCATGAATTACTGGGCTGCATGATATGGGATATGGGCTGCATGAATTACTGGCTTGATATGGGCTGCATGAATTACTGGCTTGATATGGGCTGCATGAATTACTGGCTTGATATGGGCTGCATGAATTACTGGCTTGATATGGGCTGCATGAATTACTGGCTTGATATGGGCTGCATGAATTACTGGCTTGATATGGGCTGCATGAATTACTGGCTTGATATGGGCTGCATGAATTACTGGCTTGATATGGGCTGCATGAATTACTGGCTTGATATGGGCTGCATGCTTGATATGGGCTGCATGATTACTGGCTTGATATGGGCTGCATTAATTACTGGCTTGATATGGGCTGCATGAATTACTGGCTTGATATGGGCTGCATGAATTACTGGCTTGATATGGGCTGCATGAATTACTGGCTTGATATGGGCTGCATGAATTACTGGCTTGATATGGGCTGCATGAATTACTGGCTTGATATGGGCTGCATGAATTACTGGCTTGATATGGGCTGCATGAATTACTGGCTTGATATGGGCTGCATGAATTACTGGCTTGATATGGGCTGCATGAATTACTGGCTTGATATGGGCTGCATGAATTACTGGCTTGATATGGGCTGCATGAATTACTGGCTTGATATGGGCTGCATGAATTACTGGCTTGATATGGGCTGCATGAATTACTGGCTTGATATGGGCTGCATGAATTACTGGCTTGATATGGGCTGCATGAATTACTGGCTTGATATGGGCTGCATGAATTACTGGCTTGATATGATATGGGGGCTGCATGAATTACTGGCTTGATATGATATGGGCTATGGGCTGCATGAATTACTGGCTTGATATGGGCTGCATGAATTACTGGCTTGATATGGGCTGGAATTACTGGCTTGATATGGGCTGCATGAATTACTGGCTTGATATGGGCTGCATGAATTACTGGCTTGATATGGGCTGCATGAATTACTGGCTTGATATGGGCTGGCATGAATTACTGGCTTGATATGGGCTGCATGAATTACTGGCTTGATATGGGCTGCATGAATTACTGGCTTGATATGGGCTGCATGAATTACTGGCTTGATATACATGAATTACTGGCTTGCTGGCTGATATGGGCTGCTGGCTTGATGAATTACTGGCTTGATATGGGCTGCATGATTACTGGGCTGATATGGGCTGAATTACTGGCTTGATATGGGCTGCATGAATTACTGGCTTGATATGGGCTGCATGAATTACTGGCTTGATATGGGCTGCATGAATTACTGGCTTGATATGGGCTGCATGAATTACTGGCTTGATATGGGCTGCATGAATTACTGGCTTGATATGGGCTGCATGAATTACTGGCTTGATATGGGCTGCATGAATTACTGGCTTGATATGGGCTGCATGAATTACTGGCTTGATATGGGCTGCATGAATTACTGGCTTGATATGGGCTGCATGAATTACTGGCTTGATATGGGCTGCATGAATTACTGGCTTGATATGGGCTGCATGAATTACTGGCTTGATATGGGCTGCATGAATTACTGGCTTGATATGGGCTGCATGAATTACTGGCTTGATATGGGCTGCATGAATTACTGGCTTGATATGGGCTGCATGAATTACTGGCTTGGGCTGCATGAATTACTGGGATATGGGCTGCATGAATTACTGGCTTGATATGGGCTGCATATGGGCTGCATGAATTACTGGCTTGATATGGGCTGCATGAATTACTGGCTTGATATGGGCTGCATGAATTACTGGCTTGATATGGGCTGCATGAATTACTGGCTTGATATGGGCTGCATGAATTACTGGCTTGATATGGGCTGCATGAATTACTGGCTTGATATGGGCTGCATGAATTACTGGCTTGATATGGGCTGCATGAATTACTGGCTTGATATGGGCTGCATGAATTACTGGCTTGATATGGGCTGCATGAATTACTGGCTTGATATGGGCTGCATGAATTACTGGCTTGATATGGGCTGCATGAATTACTGGCTTGATATGGGCTGCATGAATTACTGGCTGGGCTGCATGAATTACTGGCTTGATATGGGCTGCATGAATTACTGGCTTGATATGGGCTGCATGAATTACTGGCTTGATATGGGCTGCATGAATTACTGGCTTGATATGGGCTGCATGAATTACTGGCTTGATATGGGCTGCATGAATTACTGGCTTGATATGGGCTGCATGAATTACTGGCTTGATATGGGCTGCATGAATTACTGGCTTGATATGGGCTGCATGAATTACTGGCTTGATATGGGCTGCATGAATTACTGGCTTGATATGGGCTGCATGAATTACTGGCTTGATATGGGCTGCATGAATTACTGGCTTGATATGGGCTGCATGATTACTGGCTTGATATGGGCTGCATGAATTACTGGCTTGATATGGGCTGCATGAATTACTGGCTTGATATGGGCTGCATGAATTACTGGCTTGATATGGGCTGCATGAATTACTGGCTTGATATGGGCTGCATGAATTACTGGCTTGATATGGGCTGCATGAATTACTGGCTTGATATGGGCTGCATGAATTACTGGCTTGATATGGGCTGCATGAATTACTGGCTTGATATGGGCTGCATGAATTACTGGCTTGATATGGGCTGCATGAATTACTGGCTTGATATGGGCTGCATGAATTACTGGCTTGATATGGGCTGCATGAATTACTGGCTTGATATGGGCTGCATGAATTACTGGCTTGATATGGGCTGCATGAATTACTGGCTTGATATGATATGGCTGCATGAATTACTGGCTTGATATGGGCTGCATGAATTACTGGCTTGATATGGGCTGCATGAATTACTGGCTTGATATGGGCTGCTGAATTACTGGCTTGAATTACTGGGCTTGATATGGGCTGCATGAATTACTGGCTTGATATGGGCTGCATGAATTACTGGCTTGATATGGGCTGCATGAATTACTTTGATATGGGCTGCATGAATTACTGGCTTGATATGGGCTGCATGAATTACTGGCTTGATATGGGCTGCATGAATTACTGGCTTGATATGGGCTGCATGAATTACTGGCTTGATATGGGCTGCATGAATTACTGGCTTGATATGGGCTGCATGAATTACTGGCTTGATATGGGCTGCATGAAATTACTGGCTTGATATGGGCTGCATGAATTACTGGCTTGATATGGGCTGCATGAATTACTGGCTTGATATGGGCTGCATGAATTACTGGCTGGGGCTTGATATGGGCTGCATGAATTACTGGCTTGATATGGGCTGCATGAATTACTGGCTATGATATGGGCTGCATGAATTACTGGCTTGATATGGGCTGCATGAATTACTGGCTTGATATGGGCTGCAATTACTGGCTTGATTACTGGCTTGATATGGGCTGCATGAATTACTGGCTTGATATGGGCTGCATGAATTACTGGCTTGATATGGGCTGCATGAATTACTGGCTTGATATGGGCTGCATGAATTACTGGCTTGATATGGGCTGCATGAATTACTGGCTTGATATGGGCTGCATGAATTACTGGCTTGATATGGGCTGCATGAATTACTGGCTTGATATGGGCTGCATGAATTACTGGCTTGATATGGGCTGCATGAATTACTGGCTTGATATGGGCTGCATGAATTACTGGCTTGATATGGACTGCATGAATTACTGGCTTGATATGGACCACTTTTTTAGTAATGGGCCTAACGTGAGATATCTGATATTAAAACAAGCAATATGATACAGTCACAGTGAGTTGCAAGAAAATAATGGAAGGATAAATAGACAGATAGGCAAACAGAAGTCATACAAACACTCGTCTAGAGGGGAAACTCCTGATATAAGCCGGCATAAAATCTACTGCTTCCAGCCTGGGTTGGCAAGAGTTACCATTTCATGTTGTAGATTATGTCCATACACATAAAATATGGGATAGGCCTAGGCTAGGCCTTACACAGTACTGCCTAGTGTAAGGCTATAGAGACAAGATGGCCTTCAGTGGTGTAGTGATACAAGTTGTAAGAATTCATCTGTAGATCCAAGAAATATAAAACTAATGCTTATTCCAAGATGCTCTAGTCCAACAAATTGTAGGAAGTAAGGTGAAGGAAAAGCAGACTTTTCAGGGCAAGAACTTCAGAGCCAGTGATGTAAGAACTGCATCCGTCGACCATGCACACACCGGCATCACTTGGTATGATAACTCTTTGTTTGATCTGAGGAAGAAAAAAGGTAGCAAATTAAGCTTTCTTATTTCTTACACATATATAACTTGAAAATTACAAAAATCAGCCTACAAAGCCAAAAATACACAAAACCATAAGCAATACATTTTCTTCAGGCTTTTACTATACATTCAAAACCAAAAACACTCAATCTGATTGAAAGAAGAGTCATTATTATGATGCAGTGGTTTAATGCTTTGAAAAGAAACTCTATGCACATGTAGCTACTACTTAGCATAAACATGCAGGCTATAACTACAAATATCATATAAGACTGTTTTTCAAAATTTGAAGAAAAAAGACAATAAAATAGATGAAATTTGGTGCATGTGGCATGCCTACAAAAGCTGCACAGTGGCTAGCCTTCTGTATATCATAGGTACATGTAAGCAAACAATGATGAATGAAGGAATGTCCAACTATTAAGGCATAACCAGTAATACATGTTGCTGTATAATATTTGAAACATTAAAAGGATAAAACATTCATTTTGTAAACATAATTAGCGTAATTAAGAGGGATTTTCATGGAAATAGGAAAACATTTTGAAAAGGAAGTGTATGCAAATGTTGTTTAAATTTTAATTCTCTAGTTGCTTGCATTAATTGTTACACATAGACCTTGTAAGATGATAATACCCTAAGAATACAATATCCAAATTCTCCTTTAGCTTGAAGCATCCAACAAATGCAAGTTTTTGTACTAGAATCTACAAAAAAATAATGTCACTTACAAAAGAAGAATAGTGTCAATGTCCATTACCCTCTAAGATATATGGAGCAGACAATAATAGCACAAAGTGTCAGGAGGAAGGGTGCTTCATCTCATACTGAACCTTATGACAAACATGGGTGGACTGATATAAGGAAAAGCATTACAAACATAACTTTAAATTATTGGCTTAAGAAAGCAAAGAAACATCAATAAAATGGCAAGAGAAGAAGAGTAAGAAACAGGCACAGAATTGATAGTAACAAGAGACAGAACGTTTTTGGACAGTTTAACTTGGGGAATAGTCCCTTTAGAATAAGGAGTCAATTAATATACATGTTTGGCAATAACATAAATTACTGAATGATTCATTTTTATATAGTCATCTTACAAGTAACATTCAGATAAATTTAAAGAAAGGTTAAATCAACTGCTGAAGAAAGAGTGAATAGGAATCATTTAAACTTGGAATGAGTAAAGGTTACAGAAAGTCCAAATCTGGTTATTCATTTAAATATAAAACATTTTGAAATTAAAACAGAGAATAAAGTAAGAACAAAAAATAATAAATTTTTTGAAAAGTAATGGTTTGATATGAAATAAAAGAAAACACTTTAATTTGAATAAAAAATATTGTAATGTTTGTAACAAGAAAGCAATCCACGGAATTGCTGATCTCATCACCATAAGCGTACAGCAGAGTGAGAGAAATAGCTAACAGGGTCACTATAGCTCTGTGACTTTTAATGGATTAATTGCACTGCCCGTGTGAGCTCGAGCACAAGCAGATGTTGAGACAGGCTTGGCTATTTCTTTTTGGGCATGTTGATGGATTGTACTGCCCATGTGAGTACAAACAGACCTTTGACCTTTTAACCCCAGTCTAGGGGACACAAATTCATGTACCAAGGTACAACATGGTAACACATGTATAGGTCTTGTTCCTTTTGAGTTTCAAATGCCACAAAAATGTACAAATTAGTACATAATTACCCCTAAAATCACATATTTTAATTTTGACCTCCTGACCCTAATCAATGAAATAACTTCTTGAATTTTTCACATTTATCGTACCATACTGTATGACACCATTCATGCTCGCATCGCATGTACCATTTCATAACTATGGGGAAAATGGTGAAACAGGTCAATAGCTCTTTGACCTTTTGACCCAATAGTCTATACAGGACACAAATTTATGTACCAAGGTGCCAAGGTACAACAAAGGGTTGATATAGGTCTTGTACTTTTTGAGTTTAAGAATATGCACACAAAAACCACTTATTTGACCTTTGACTCATGACCTTTTAACCTCCAATTATTTTGATAGAATCTCAAACCCTACCCACCTATGTAATTTGTAAATATACCAAGTAAATTCTTAAAAGATACAGCCATCACCAAAAACATGTCCCATTTGACCTGTGACCTTTGTACCCCAAAACCTTGGAGACAAAAGTTCCGGGCCAGGGATACCGAGCCAGGGGTACCCTGTCCACCAATTTTGGTTCATGTGTGTATTACATTTTTTGAGTTATAAGCAACACTAAATTAATTCTTGCATATGCACACATGAACACACACACGCACCCACACACATACACCCACACAAACACACGGACAGATGCAAAATCCCCAAATTTTGTCCCGTTTCAAAAACCAGAAACTGGCAAAATGATAATACAGCACCAATTTGCGTTTCCTAAATTATAAAAATTGGAACAACCACTAATGTTATTAATCATTATTTGTACTTACCTTTGGCTTTGAAATAAAAAAAAAGTAGAAAATATTTTGCCATTACATGTACTTTGAACAACACAAAATGCAAGCTCACCTTCAAAGAAAATTCCAGGGATTTGTCTGTAATGATAGTGATGCAGCAAAACAGCTGCAGTTGCTGCACTATATCCATACTTTGCACATTCCCAAGCCACAGCACAAGTAGCCATCAATTCTATAAAAAAAATAGCATATAACACTTATCTAAACTTAGTGGTGTGTCTAAACTTCAAAACATTTATCATATGTGGTAGTTCCCAAGTTATGGATGGATTGAAGAATTTGAATGCATACAAAATAAATAATATGTGAAAAGGAAAATACTTGAATGGTGCTACTATCTTTTTCTCTCAAATGGTTTGCTGGTTTTTAGTTACTTGTATATGTACCAGGTAGGCCTCTCTGATATCATGGGCTCTCAGTTTAGTTTTTCAAAGCTGAAATGATCTAGTACTCAGGTAATTTTAGATGATGATAATAGTGATAACAAACTTGAAGAAGAAGAAAAGTATGCAGCACATCGAATAAGCACAATGCTACGGTCAGAAATATCACTTTTGTGCAGATGATACGCATCATGCATACAACAGGCTGATCTGTAATCAGCTGTGGGGCAAATGGAGAAGCAAAGTGTGCCATATTCTTCTGTCAGTACACAGCCTCTTTTTATTTTAGAATGCTTCATGGCCATATCTGAAAACTGGGCTCCTAATTGTGGCACACATGCAGATATCAGAATCTATGCAGGAGATCTGAGAACAAGTAGCAGAGATGGAATACCCAATCCTGCAATCTAAATCAACATGTTTTTTGCCAATGAAGATTAACATATTGGCCCAAAGGAAAATTATTGAAGAAATAAGAATAATAATCCTTATGCAACACAAGTATTCACTAAGTAAACTAGAATGGTAAATACCGTCATGGCTCGCATGCCCATGCAAATTAACACTCAAATTATATGACCCGGCCAATTATAAAAATGGCATCTCACACTTAGTCCCACATGGCATCCCATGTGGCATCTCACCCCATGTCCCACATGGCATCCCACCCCATGTCCCACATGGCATCCCACCCCATGTCCCACATGACATCCCATCCCATGTCCCACACGGCATTCCAACATATCTTGCACATGGCATCCCACCCCATGTCCCACATGACATCCCATGTCCCACGCGGCATTCCATCCTATGACCCACATGGCATTCCACCCTATGTCCCACATGGATCACATCCCATGTCCCAAATGACATCCCACCTCATGTCCCACATGACATCCCATGCTTTGTCCCACATGGCATTCCACCATATCTCCCACATGGCATTCCACCATACAGTGTCTTACATGGCATTCCACCATATGTTCCACATGGCATTCCACCATTTGTCCCACATGGCATCCCACGCTATGACCCACATGGATTCCATCCTACATGTATGTCCCACATTAATCCAACCATATGTACCACATGACATCCCTCCCTATGTCCTACATGGCATTCCTCCATGTGTCCCGCATCAGTGGCTCCCCACCTGATGTTCCACATAGCATCCCACCATATGTTCCACATGGCATCCCTCCCAATGTCCCAATGACATCCTACTTTATGTCCCACATGGCATCACATCCCATGTCCCACATGGCATCACATCCCATGTCCCCATGGCCTCCTACCCTATGTCCCACATAGCCTCCTACCCTATATCACACACGGCATCCTACCTTATGTCACACATGGCATCCTACCTTATGTCACACATGGCATTCCAACCTATGTCACACTCTGTGTTACTCGTGGCATCCCACCATGTCCCACATGGCATTCTACCGTTCCACATGGCATCCCACCCCAAGTCCCACATGGCATCTCACCCCATGTCCCACATGGCATCACACCTCATGTCCCACATGGCATCCCATCCCATGTCCCACATGGCATCCCACCCCATAACCCACATGGCATCCCACTCCATGTCCCACATGGCATCCCACCCCATGTCCCACATGGCATCCCACCCCATGTCCCACATGGCATCCCACCCCATGTCCCACATGGCATCCAACTCCATGTCTCACATGACATCTCCATAAAAGTCTCATCCTAGCTATCACAGTCCCTGATTGAGCATACTAAGAATGAAAGCGTCAGTTCATATAATAACTTATATGCAAATGACTTGTTGAAATGGGGTGGGACGCCTTGTCCCACATGACATCCCATCTCCCACATGACATTCCATCCCATGGCAATCCACCCTATGTCCCGCATGGCATTCCACCACATATCCTATGTGGCATTCCACCCTGTTTCACGTGGCATCCCACCCATGTCCCACATAACATCCCACCCCATGTCCCACATGGCATCCCACCCTATGACTCACATGATGTCCCATAGGCTCCATAAGAAGTCTCATCCTAGCTATCACAGTTCCTGATTGAGCATACTATGTATAAAAGTGTCAGTTCATATAATAACTTATATGCAAATGAGTTGTTGAATAAGAAAAAAAGGTGGAGTCAAATAATTATGCCTGATATAGCCCTTGGGTGTATACAAAATGGTAAATATTATATCATATGTCCCTCATGGCCCCCATCCATGTCCCACATGGCATCCCTCCCTATGTCCATATGCAATCACATCCTGTCACACTCCCTGACTAAGCATACTAAATAAAAAAGTTTGGTCATGTAATATACTGTAGCAAATTTATGCAAATGAGCACAATAATAAAGGTGGAATTTAAAAATCATGCCTGATACAACTGTTTGTGCCCAAATATTTTGAAGAATTTAAAGGATTTTAAATCTCAAGTGCTACAAGAGAGACTTGACGATCTCTGAAGAATATTGGAAAATTATATCATTTTACAGTTATCTTCTAAGAAAATATCAAATGTATTGTAGACTTTTTAAGGAAACTAGTCATCAATCCTGTCTTAAGTATCTCTGAAAAACTTTAATATCTTATAAGGAAATTCTAACCTTCCATAAGGATGTCTGAAGAAATGTTAACTTTTTCTGAGGAACTCTGAAGAAACTTTAACATTTTCTGAGGAGTTCTCAAAAAACTTTAACATTTCTGAGGAAATCTCAGGACAAATCTGTGGACAGCCGGACGGACGTAATCGCCATTATAAAGGTTCGCATTATGCTTCGCATGCGAACCAAATAGCATTAAATACTACCCACATATGAAACATTTTTAACATACTAATATCTTAACGAATTTTAGAAAGGTTAGTCTTTGTCATAGTACTCACATAGCAGCATACAATAGCTCATGCCATGTGACACAATGGAATTAGCAACATTTTGACCATCCATTCAGGGGTTGCCGCCGACGAGTAAACACACAATTACAACAACGGTGTCGTCGCCTGCGTATTCGGTTATAATAGTAACAATGCTATAACGAAACGCTTAATACA
>JAIGNY010000729.1:0-32500 GCA_020152595.1 Chiridota heheva | reverse complement strand
TTGCAACTATGCCACTGAACAATGAATTATCATAGAAATTAGTGATTTTTTTATCTAAAATGGATGAACATGTGGTAGATACACGTGTAGGTCTATTAATCATATAATTTAAAGATCTGGACATTAAATTTATACCACCAAATTTATACCACCAATGTGGAGTCAGACATATGATATATGCATAGAAACATGAACAATTACATCAAAACTGAAGAAAGCATCAGATACCTGTTATTCTGTACTCTCCTGTTAAGGAAAACACTTCACAATCCGTGGCAATCAAAAACTACAATAAAATGTTTTGTAGTACAAGGTTTTTTTTTTGGGGGCATCCAAGGCATCGTTTTAGATTTAAAAAAACATTTAGCACAAATAAGACTTATATTTCTAAATTATTTAAGAAATGTTTGATGAAAATAATTGAATATTGACACATACCTGTTCGATGGCTGTCCCATGTCACTCGGCATGGCCATGACAACTTTTGGTCTGGTGGCAAGAATGAACCTGTTCGATGGCTGTCCCATGTCACTCGGCATGGCCATGACAACTTTTGGTCTGGTGGCAAGAATGAAGAAAAGGCTATGAAAACACCACAAAGTGCTTGATTAAAGGAAAGCTTGTTTCAATTGAAAGTTGTGCTCTTTAATTTCCTCTTGGTACAGAAATTGAAATTACACAAAATGTGCTATTGTGCTGATGTTGATAAAACTGAAAGAAGTATTCCTAAGGTTTTTCAAGTGCATTACCTAAGACAAAACTTACTTAGAATGAAAAAAATTGAGAAAACATTATGTTAATATTTTATTCTGTTTAGCAGTTGTCTGGAATAACAGGTTCTACCAATATATTTTCAAGTGACTGGTATAGTAAGTTCAATTCAATGATTTGATTGCATAATGGCACTTATATGGAAAAAAATTGTACTTATTTTAAGACATATTTTCATCATTTCTAATTAGAAATAAGGTACACAAACAGATGAGCAAAACAAAATCTTAAAAAGTATATGTTATACCCCATCTAAATAACTTAACAAAAATGTTTTCAATATTATTTACAGAGAGGTTATTATTTTTCAAAGAAATACATCAAAAATGTTATGGAAGTGCTATCATGACATAACACATTTGAATTTAGGTTTATACTGCATCAGTCACTTTTAAACACACTTGAGGAATCTTTGGAATTTGCTAACACCTCAATAGAATAAGATATGCTTTTCTTACCATTTAATTGCTCTCTATCACATGAAATTCACATGAAAAACCTATATTCCTTTAATATAAAATCAAGTACCATAGTGGTAATCTTTTACACCAATTACAGTGACAAACTCTACCTGGTATACTAATTCACATGGATTTAAAACTAATATTCTGGTCACTTTGGTTTGTTTGGGTTTAACAGCGCCTTAACAGTCAAAGTCATATGTGCCAAACAAGGTTAGTTGTGAGCTGTGAACGGTTGTCAGATTGGTGCTTGGAGATGTCTTAGTGTTTTGGTGGGTGCAATGATATTAGAAAACAAGGAAGAAAAGAACTTTGGTACATTTGTAATTAAAATTTCAATTTTCAGCCAACATGAAAATATCATTCCTAGGCCTATGACAAGGAGTCCCACAAGGATGTTGTAAACATCCTTGACAATAAAGGTCAGACTGACATTATCATATTGCATTTTAGCAAGGCCTTTGAAGATTTAACTTGACTTTTATAGGATATGTGGACTGGCATATAACTGAATCTGTACTGACACTGTACTGAACTTTCCAAACAACAGGTTGTTTGGGGGGAGGGAGGAGGGAGGGGAAAGGAGGGGAGAGGAGAGGGAGAAGGGAGGAGGGAAAGAGGAGGGGGAAAGGAGGTGGGAGAGGAGGCGGGAGGAGGGGGATTCCTTAGAGATTCCTCAAGGAACTGTACTAGGACCCCTTTTCCATAAATAACCTCCTAGAAAACTTCACAACTTTCCATTGAAGACAGAAACATAACTTGTGAAAAAGATGCATAACTTCTAAAGACAGACCTCAGCAGACTTACCAAACAGAAACACACTTGGCAGATGAAATTAAATATGGACATGTGTTTTATTTTTAAAATATACATATTTTTACACTAATGAATCCCATACCTCCTTACTTGACAAGATTATCCTCCAAGAGACTGACTCACATCATCATGCCTATGTAGGTGTAGAACTTTCTCACAATCTGAAATGGAACAAACACATTTATCAAATGACTACAAAAGGAAATCTTTCACTGAGATTTACAAAAAAGAAAATTTAACAGTTGTACAGTTTTAATTTTTAAATTAAAAGGAAAAGTGTCCCATGGATTTTTATTTATACAAATATAAAAAGGAAAACTTTTAGAAATAACATGGTGAAAACACTTTTTTAATATCTTATTCCGGTTAGAAGCTATAACAATTTAAAGAGTAGAAAAATGTTATTAAAAACACCCCATACAGTAGATGTCCTTCATTATGATAATGTCATGGAGACACATTCAGCACAATTGTTACGTATTTCTTATAAATTTATATATCCGTTTTGGTGACATTGATATGAAAATAATTTGTTCTATTCTTAATGAATATCACACTTTCAATATGAAAAAAATTCAAAGTCAATTTTGAAGAAATGCAAAAGCCTTTTCTTCCTTCATGAAATTGTCACTCTGACATCACAGATGTTGCCAATCTACTACTTTTTGTCAAAATTGGGAAATATTTAAAAATCTATATCTTCTGAATGGAATATGTTATCAACCTCATTTATGTTTCTAAAATTACACTCCTTCCAATAAAATTTAACAGTAAATGAGAAACCCTCTCTGTACGTTTTTACCAATGAATGAGGACAATATTAAAAAACTCATATCAGAAGCAAAACCTAAGACTTGCATCTTAGATCCAGCACCAACTCACATAGTGAAGCAGTGTACAGATGTCTTAATGCCACTAATCTGCATGATTGTCAATGTCTCATTACAAGAGGGAATGTTTCCAGAAGAATGGAAGACATCAGTCATCACACCACTCCTAAAAAAGAAAGGACTACCATTGGTCTTCAAGAACTATAAGCCTGTTAACAATCTTCCATTCCTTTCCAAGATCACAGAAAAGGCAATTGTAGCACAGTTGAATCAGCACCTGAATGACCAAAATCTCTTACCTGTGTACCAATCAGCTTTTCGTGTGTTCCACAGTACAGAAACCGATTTGGTACGGTTCAAGTCTGATCTCTTAATGGCTATGGATAAGCAAATGGTGTCATTGGTGGTCATGTTAGATCTTAGTGCTGCCTTTGACACGGTAGATCATGAGATATTGCTTAGGGTGCTTAAATCTCATTTCGGTGTACACAATACTGCACTTCTGTGGTTTGAATCCTACCTGTCAAATCGTAGGCAAAAAGTTATTGTAAATGGACAATGCTCGTCTGAAAAATGTATACATTTTTCAGTACCCCAGGGTTCATGTTGTGGCCCCATACTTTTTACATTGTATGCCTCAACCATTTTCAGTGTGATTAAGAAGCATTCACCTAATGTCTCTGGGTATGCTGATGACCATAGGTTGTGGCTTAGTTTTAAAATCACAAGTGCTTCTTCTGAATCAGAAGCTATTACTAAAATGGAAAGCTGCCTAGAGGATGTTAGAAGGTGGATGCTTCAAAACAAGCTTAAAATGAATGATGCCAAAACAGAGGTTATTTTGTTTGGCACTACTCCTCAACTCAATAAATTGACCCAAAAATCTGTCAAAGTGGGTGGTGGTTTAGTTAATGCTGTCCATTGTGTTCGTGATCTAGGGGTGTGGCTGGATAGCAACTTAAACTTAAAGCAGCACGTTATGAAAAAATGCAGGTCTGCATTTGTAAATTTGTACAACATTAATAAAATAAGAAATATGTTGACAAACAGTGCAACAGAGACCCTAATTCATTCATTGGTTCATTCACACATTGACTACTGCAACTCTCTCTTGGCTGGTATGCCACATTGCTTAATTCAAAATGTCCAAAAAATACAGAATTTTGCGGCACGTGTTGTAACTAAATCAAACAAATATTGCCATATTACTCCCTTGTTATATTCACTACATTGGTTACCAGTTGAAATGCGTATAAGATATAAAATACTTGTTCTTGTTTTTAAATGTATCCATAAAATGGCCCCAAAATATCTTCAAAACTTAATAATTTCATCAAACACCACTTATGATCTAGGAAACAGATCCGCAGTCTGGCTTAATGTACCCAATATTTCATGTATTACTCTGGGGGGTAGGGCATTCTGCAGACTCGGCCCACTTTGGTGGAATGATCTCCCACTTCAAATAAGAAAAATCAATTGTCTTCCCGTGTTTCTGAAATCAATCAAAACACATTTGTTTATGGTTTATTTTAGTAAGTAAGTATGTATTGCATTCATGTTATTTTTTGTAAAGCGTTTTTGAATATGCTTGTATAGAAAGGACACTAATAAATGTATTATTATTATATTCATATTATTATATATTATATTATATCATATTATATTATATTATATTATATTATATTATATTATATTATATTATATTATATTATATTATATTATATTATATTATATTATATTATATTATATTATATCATATTATATGTTACCAAGAATTGTTCATATTTTTACCTATAGTATATGTTGACGCTGCCAGCCTGGTCAAGAGGTAGGCGTTCCCTCTTTCAGACACTCTCACGTGCAATCACTAATACTACTCTGGTGGTGTTGATCGCTGCCCATGGATCATATGAAGTTATCTGGTGGTGTTGATCGCTGCCCATAGATCATATGAAGTTATAATAAGTGGAACACCTCTTGAACTGAAGGATTTCAGAAGAGGAGTTTTTATGAAACAGATCAGACAAGGATCTGAAGGAGCATAAGGATGGATCTGTATGCTTAAAAAAAGCAAATAAGATAATTGGAATGATCAAGAGAAACTTTAATAATTTTGAAAAAAAAAGTTATAATGCAGCTATATAAAGCATTGGTAAGACCCCACATTGACTACTGTGTTCTAGTATGGAGACCTTGCCTTAAAAAGGATATAAAACTAATAGAAGGGGTACAAAGACGAATAACCAAGCTAATTCCAGGGATAAAGAAAAAAGCATATAACGATAGATTAAAGGCACTTAACTTAATGACAATGGAGAAAAGACATTTACGGCAAAACTTAATTACATTATATAACATTATACAAGGGAAAATAAATATAGATATCACAGGAATTATAGACTTTAATAAAAATTCAAATACCAGAGGCAATAGTATGAAAATTAGACCTGGTAATGTTAGATTGGATGTGAGAAAATACCCATACTTTTGCAGAATTTGGAAAACTTGGAACGCACTGCCACAAGCAGTTGTGAATGCACCTACATTCAATCTATTTAAGTCAGGGATTAATGAAGAACAGGATCTTTAAGGGTTTTTAAACCTCCTATCCTTAGGCCATCCTCGCTGAGGGTGGCCACACAGGTGAACAGGCAAAATAATTCATGTTTTCTTGATTCGTGTGAAGTCAGTTTTCAGGGGGAGTACTTTAATGTTCCAATGCTATATATTTATATTTTCTAATCATCATCTGCACAGTAAAAAATATTAAATCAAAATCACTTTATAGCTTTTGTTCACAGGAGGTTTGTTATATTAGATATCTACAGATCATAGTGCATAATGGCATAACATCAATCTACAGTTCTTCAGATATTGTATTCATGAACTGGGAGTAGTACTCAAACAAAAACCCCAGCCACTAACCAACCACACACACCATCAAGAATGTGTAGTTTCCTATCTAAAATAAAAAAATCCCCACCACAGGATGTAAAATGATTCCAGGAAGGACCAGTTTTATCTTTTTAGTCCATCAGCATCATCAGTTTGTAAAGTGATTATTGGGACTTATAATAGTCAATAGGTTACATGTGTATGCATATTTATGCACACCTAATCACTACATGAAGCAATTTTCTTTTGTCAAACATGGATGTGTATATGTGTAGGCATACATGAAAACACTCCTATTTAAAATTAATGCACAGGATAATTTATTCTTACCAAATCACATACATGTAAATGAAAACACAGCTTAAAATATTGAAAGATAGTAAGCTAAATATCAATGTGAAATTAATAAACAATTATAATTCTTATTGTACAAGAATTCTTACTTTTAAATAATCTCTAGCAGTATTCCTTCAATATTTTCTATGGCTCCTTGACGACTTCAAAATCACCCTCTACTGCAATAATCTGCAAAATAAAAAATAAAAAATAAATAAAACCCTACTGAAACTAGATGGATTAGATACTACATCAAAATGTAATTATTTTTAAATGAATAGGCAAAGGTTTGTCCAGGATTGTAAACACTCTATCTCAAGTCATATCTCCAGTCATATTTCAAGTCATTTATAAGACACAGATAGTCTTTGGTCTTTTTAAGTGTCATATTGATTTGCATAATGATATAATGAATATTATTGGTGCAGCTTTTTGAAAAAAATTCAAATGTTCTTATTCAAACAACTGTTTGTTTTCAGTCAGACATGATAATAATTTTATTATTTGCTTGAATATGTCTCTATTCATCATGCACACAAATGTTGAATTTCATTAATCTACAGTGTACATGGAAGTTTATATTCAGGATTCATTGTAGTGAGGTTTCTACTCAAAAGAGATGATTTTTTTGTTTCTTTCTAGAAAAACTAAAACAATATGCCACACAGGCATACAGTTTAAATACCAAGGGGTTGGTAAATCACCAGTTAAATTGAGACTATCGGTAAATCACCAGGTAAATTGAGACATGTCGGTAAATCACCAGTTAAATTGAGACATGTCAGTAAATCAAGGTCAGTGTTAGTAAAACACTACAGTCAGTAAATACAGATAGCACACCTAGATTTTCCTCAGCAATTCTAACCATGTTACATGTATATTATATATATTATTCAGCTAAAAATATCGGCTTTCAATATTTTTCTTAAAGGAATATTCCAGCAAAAATTCATTTCTACATATTTTATAAACGAAAGAGATTGGTGAAAACCCCATGTTTTTTTGTGGCTTTCTGCTCTCTGTACACAGATGAATGGATAGGAGTATACACGTCCTTGTTTAAAGTATTCCAGTCATAATCAGCCCATGTAAATTTCAAATTGATACTGTCCATAAAGTGTTTCAATATTTTGTGGTTTTCTGTTCTCTGCACACAGATGAATGGATAGGTGCTTACTTGTTTGTGACAAATCTCTTTAAAGATTTCTGAACATTAGTAATTAAGATTTCTATATCTGTCCTGTTAAATGTTCATCTATTCATTTTTTTTTAATACAATTATAGAAAGAATATACATGGAAAACACTTCATTTCAATAAATTATCAAAAAAAGAAATGCATGGCAAAGAGTAAAACTGATACAAAAACTAATGATGCACAAAGGTAAATGAAACCAATAAGAAAAAATTAAGAACAGTATACATGTTTGGTGAAAAGAAATCTAAATATTTATAGATTTAAGGACCAGACATGAAACATAACATCAGAAGATGATGGGCTAAGGGTTAGTCACCCCATAAAAACCCCAAACTACCACCACCACCACAAAAAAAAAAGATACCCAGAGTTAGTAAAGAACTTATAAATGTTGACATTGAAATGGTGAACATAATTGGAGCTAACTACCCACTCAGGCAAACCATTCCAGTCATTAACAACTCTTTGTGAAAAGCTAGAACACTGAATATCAATCCGCGAGAGCTCTTTGGTCAACTTCAAGCTGTTACCACGTGTCACATGAGGATTAGCTGAAACATGCAAGAAATAATCACAACTAGTTAGGTATTTAAAAACCTGAATCATATCACCGCGTACTCTTCTCTACTCAAGTGTGGTCAAACCAAGAATTTGCAACTTAGATTTATAAAAGAGATTTCTTACTTCGAGAATAAGTCTAGTGGCTCTTTGCTGAACCCGCTCCAAAATTAACTTATCTTTCTCATAAAAGGGACTCCTGAATAGCATCCTCAAGGTGAGGCCTGACTAAGTGCTTATACAAATTAAGAACAACCTCTCTACCAAGAAAACAACAAAATTTCTTCTAACCAAGCATCCTAACTGCCCTTGCAGCTGCTAAAGCACACTGTTTAGAAGGCTTCAGATTGCTAGTAATGACAACACCTAGATCCCTTTCTTGATCAATACAACCAAGATTTGAACCATTCATGCAGTAATCAAAAGCCAAATTGCTCTGACCAAAATGAATAACTTTGCATTTATCAACATTGAATGACATCTGCCACGACCAAGAAACTAACTTACCCAGATCAGTTTGCAAAATTGAAGAATCCCTAGCATCATCAACAATCCTGTACAGCTTAGTGTCATCAGCAATTTTACAAATCCTGGAGCCAAGGGAACATCAATATCATTATATGAAGATTAAGAAAAGAAGCAGACCCAATACAGTACACTGAGGAACACCACTTGTAACCTTCTTCCATGGAGATACTTCACCATTAGCAACAAGTCTTTGTGACCTGTCAACTAATCAAGAATTTATAAAACTGGTACACTTTCCTTCCACACCAAGCGCTCTTGTTTTCATCATAGAGCCTAATCAAATGCTTTTTGGAAGTCTAAATAAATAACTTCCACATTATGACCAGAATAAACTCGTTTAGTAATATCAAGAAACTCCAATAAATTAAAAACACAAGACCTCTTAGGTATGAACTCATGCTGGGACAAATTCAAAAAACTATTGACCAGTAAATGATCTAGTACAACATCCTTAACAATCGATTCTATGACCTTGCACACAACAATAGTAAGACTCACTGGCCTATACTTACAGGGCAAAGTGTGGTCACTCTTTTTAACTAGAACGGTAAATACCGTCATGGTTCGCATGCCCATGCAAATTGACACCCATATCATATGATCCGGCCAATTTTAAAAGTGGCATCTCACACTTAAGTCCCACATGGCATCCTATGTCCCACATGGCATCCCAACCCATGTCCCACATGGCATCCCACCTCATGTCCCACATGGAATCCCACCCCATGTCCCACATGGCATCCCACTCCATGTCCCACATGGCATCCTACCCCATGTCCCACATGGCATCCCACTCCATGTCCCACATGGCATCCTACCCCATGTCCCACACGACATCCCATCCCATGTCCCACATGACATTCCACCATATCTCCAACATGGCATCCCACCCCATGTCCCACATTACATCCCATGTCCCACATGGCATTCCATCATATGTCCCACAGGGCATCCCATCCTATAACCC
Source organism: Chiridota heheva (assembly GCA_020152595.1). Taxonomy (NCBI): domain Eukaryota; kingdom Metazoa; phylum Echinodermata; class Holothuroidea; order Apodida; family Chiridotidae; genus Chiridota; species Chiridota heheva. The sequence continues at coordinate 23,138 of JAIGNY010000729.1, read as the reverse complement.
ACATGGCATCCCACCCCATGTCCCACATGGCATCCCACCCCATGTCCCACATGGCATCCTACCCCATGTCCCACACAGCATCTCATCCCATGTCCCACGTGGCATTCCACCATATCTCCCACATGGCATCCCACCCCATGTCCCACATGGCATCCCACCCCATGTCCCACATGGCATCCCACTCCATGTCCCACATGGCATCCCACCTCATGTCCCACATGGCATCCCACTCCATGTCCCACATGGCATCCTACCCCATGTCCCACACGACATCCCATCCCATGTCCCACATGGCATTCCACCATATCTCCCACATGGCCTCCCACCCCATGTCCCACATGACATCCCATATCCCACATGGCATTCCATCATATGTCCCACAGGGCATCCCATCCTATGACCCACATGGCATCCCACCCCATGTCCCACATGGCATCCCACCTCATGTCCCATGTGGCATCCTACCCCATGTCCCACACGACATCCCATCCCATGTCCCACATGGCATTCCACCATATCTCCTACATGGCATCCCACCCCATGTCCCACATGGCATTCCACCATATCTCCCACATGGCATCCCACCCCATGTCCCACATGACATCCCATGTTCCACATGGCATTCCATCATATGTCCCACAGGGCATTCCACCATATCTCCCACATGGCATTCCACCAGTGTCTCACATGGCATATTCCACCATATGTCCCACATGGCATTCCAACATATGTCCCACATGGCATCCTACGCTATGACCCACATGGATCCCATCCTACATGTGTGTCCCACATTAATCCAACCATATGTACCACATGACATCCCTCCCTATGTCCCACATGGCATCCCTCCCTATGTCCTGCATCAGTGGCTTCCCACCTGATGTCCCAAATGGCATCCCACCATATGTTCCACATGGTATCCCTCCCAATGTCCGAATGACATCTTACTTTATGTACCACATGGCATCACATTCCATGTTCCCATGGCCTCCCACCCTATGTCCCACATAGCCTCCTACCATATGTCACACATGGCATCCTACCATATGTCACACATGGCATCCTACCTTATGTCAAACATGGCATCACAACCTATGTCACACTCTGTGTTAGTCGTGGCATCCCACCATGTCCCACATGGCATTCTACCCTGTTCCACATGGCATCCCACCCCATGTCCCACATGGCATCCCACCCCATGTCCCACATGACATCCCATAGGCTCCAAAAGAAGTCTCATCCTAGCTATCACAGTCACTGATTGAGCATACTATGTATGAAAGTGTCAATTCATATAATAACTTATATGCAAATGACTTGTTGAAATGGGGTGGGACGCCATGTCCCACATTCCATCCCATATCCCACATGACATTCCATCCCATGGCAATCCACCCTATGTCCTGCATGGCATTCCACCACATATCCTATGTGGCATTCCACCCTGTTCCACATGGCATCCCACCCCATGTCCCATATGGTATCCCACCCCATGTCCCACATGGCATCCCACATGTCATCCCACCCAATGTCTCACATAATGTCCCATAAGCTCCATAAGAAGTCTCATCCTAGCTATCACAGTCCCTGGTTGAGCATACTATGTATTAAAGTGTCAGTTCATATAACTTATATGCAAATGAGTAGTTTAATAAGAAAAAAAGGTGGAGTCAAATAATTATGCCTGATATAGCCCTTGGTGTATACAACATGGTAAATATTATATCATATGTCCCTCATGGCCCCCATCCATGTCCCACATGGCATCACTCCCTATGTTTATATGCAATCACATCCTGTCACACTCCCTGACTAAGCATGCTAAATAAAAAAGTCTGGTCAGGTCATATACTGTAGTAACTTTATGCTGGACGGACGTAATCGCCATTACATAGGTTCGCATAAATGCTTCGCATGCGAACCTAAAATAGGAGTGACATTAGCAATTCTCCAATCACTAGGAACAACACCAACATCAAAGCACTTTGAAAAGATAATACTCAGGGGGACAGAAAGAACAACAGAACACTCACGTAAGACAGCAGGATGTATACCATCTGGACCTGGTGCTTCATTTGAATTTAAAACCTTCAACTTCTCAGACACAACATCAACTGAAAAATCAACATCCTTAATGGAGGAGAGTGTACACTAAAATAATCCACAACATTATCAGCAGGGGACTCCTTAGTAAAAACAGACACAAAGTAGTCATTCAAAACTTCAGCCATATCCTTACCACTATTGATAGTAACACCATCTTTCCCTGAAGGGAACCAACAACCTCCTTGGTTTTTTGCTTTGAGCGAACATAAGAATGAATTGACTATACAATGGATCCACAATACCATATAACTTTAATTTATGAAGCAGACGTTTATGTGGCACCTTGTCAAAAGCTTTCATAAAATCGAGATATACAAATTACAATGTTAACCTTCTCATTATTTTCCCATGCTAGGGACAGATCATCTAAAACCTTTAATAATTGTAGAGAAGTAGATCTCCCTTTCATGATACCAAACTGTTGAGGACTAATTAGATTGTTGTTATGAAGATGTTCCATCAAATGGTCTCTAATAATTCCAGAAACGTGGTTATTTGTACGACCAATTAAGTGTATGGTTAGTCAAGAATCATTTAATGATTTATTGAAGAAATACAGAACAATTGTAATTTGAAAAGAAACCTTTATCTGTACAAAGTGTTTAAAATACCGGAATTTTCAACAGGACTTTTCTGTTGAAGTCTATTGAAGTGTCCTACCTTTTGGTATTATGTGCCTTTTGGTATTATGTAAATAATGTCTGTAATGTCTATATGACTGTGGTGCATTGACAACTGTATGGCAAGGTGATATTTTTTCACTAAAGTACGCTAAGAAAAAAGTGAACTCCACTCTGAAGATCTATGGAAAGTAGTGCATTGAATGCACGTTGGCGGGCCCAGGAAAAAGGAAGGGAGGGGAGAAGCGAGGGGGTGAGGAAATGGATTTTTCATACGGGGGTTCTGGCGAAGTGGGAATTCCTAAATAGTTCCTTAATGGGGATAACAATTATTTTCTGGAAGGTCGGGCCTATTTGTACGGCAGGCCTTATGGACTATAGTGATATCGAGTCATAACCCTAACCTACATGTAACACTAACCATAAGCATGCGTAGAAGCATGCAATCTAAATTTGTTTAACTTTAAGTTTAAGAACAGGCTTGATAAGCACTGGTAAAATCAGGCTTTCCCCTTTTACTTCAAAGCCGAGAGTCACGAATTACTTGACACTACTAGGTCTGGAATCTCAGGCTACTACCCTTTCGTTCAGGAAACATTATAGGTATCATAGGTATAACATTTAAAAGGTCGTACAAATAGCCACGTTTCTGGAAATAGCCAAAATTAAACCCTTATTTCGCGGAACTAGTTAAGAAGGCATGTAATGTTATGAGTGTCAGTGGCCCGAGTAAACTAAACTTCGTGGAAAAGGGACATACTAATCATAATTTAGAGTACCTATTTCTATTATTTATATAACGTTTTAAAGTGTTTCTATTGAACTACGAAAATGTGCAGAAAAATAACCTCAACAAATGCAGCTCAGCCGAAAGAAGTTGAACACCACTAAAACCATTTGAGATGATCGTCTAATTTGCTCACCTAGCCTTAGAACATTGCTAAAAAAATATGTTGAATATTCAATTAATGCTAAGCAATTGTTTAACGAATGAGAAGAAATGAACTAAAATTAAAGGCGGAGCAGCTTGCCTTGATCTGCAGGAAAAAGGCGGAGACATAAGAAAAAGAGGTGCGGCTTGACTGCCAGCAGAAGCAGCTAAACAATGTCAAACAAAGGATTAATACCCCTCAAATTTAAGTATTAATAAGGAGCCATGAGAGGTAGGAGCGCTGAATTCCCTTATCACTGATTCAATGGCAGGTTACCTGCATGCATGATACACTCTTGAGTTTATATATACTGAAAGATAAAAGTGATTTCCGGAAAACTACGGTATCCCTCATTGGACTTCCATTTCAAGATGAATTAACATAGCGATTGAAGAGAGAGAGAGAGTTGAACACACAATTACTGTGACGGGGTCGTCGCCTGCGTGTATCCCTCATTGGACTTCCATTTCAAGATGAATTTATATAGCGATTGAAGAATAAACTCAGGTCTTTTATATTTTACAAACTTGAAAAGTGGAAAGAAAAGGGGTCGGTGGGAATGGGAGGAATGCCCCTCTTATCCTTCGCATAAACAATCCTAATATTGTATATAGTACAACCATAGGCTAGGTTACGGGCAGTGTCATAGCCACCATTAAAAAAATGAGGGATCCGAGGTCTGAGACCCCATCCCAAGACAAACTGTTTAAATTCTGCCCACTGCTGAGGGCAATTTTTTTCTAAGCATAAAATGATATAAAAAACATAGAATTCCCCGATTTTTAAAAATTTCCTCTAAAAAGTGGAGGGGGGGGGAGGGGGTAGGGGTCCGGACCCATAATTCCCCACGTGGATACGCCACTGGTTATAGGGTATATCTTCCCCTCTTTGAGTATTTGTTCATATCATACCGGGCAGTGTCTTACCAGAGACTTTGAAAATAAAACCATCACTATCAAAATAATAAGGTACATCTACAAACCATGGGCTATCTGTGTACCACATATGACATGAATCCGGTGTATCGTTCTTAAGATATCGTGTTTACGAGCTGGGCGTCACACACGCGCGCGCGCACATACATACACACACACTACACCCACATACACACACGCACACACACACCACACAAACGCCCCCCACACACGGACAGACGCAAAAGCACCAAATTTTGTCCCGTTCCAAAAACTTATGACCCTAAGCCCTAATGTAAGGTCATCATATGAGACCCCCGGTTGGCCCCCACCAGCCCCGTAATATCAAGGGGGTGGCCATGTAGTGTAGGAGGTATAGGTATTTATTTGTCTATACTGCAAACTGACTACAATATCTCATCCCACATATGTTGGTGACGAAATGATAAATGTTTTTTACAGATCCTGGAGCACTAGAACGAAAGTTAGGGCGTATTTTAGGGCCCCAAAATTGAATGCTTATTTAGCACGCAACTGTATAGCACTCTATAGTGCTGTTGAGCACTTCCCTGACGGTGTAGCAATTTTCTGGTTAATATGAATATCCAAGTGACCTTTGCCCTCACATCGTCTGCGGGCTAGGGAGGCATGAAGTTTATCGATCTGTTGTGGATAATACATCTGTGAAATAATTTAAAAAAACGAGCGCCCTAAATGTTCGGTCTAGTGCTCCTTTAAAATACATTAACAACTGTTAAGAAAGTGAGGATGGGGGCGCCAACCTGCAATAGTAGACTTACTACACCAGTCATTTCTACATAGATAAGACATAACTTTCAACTTGAATATCTCATTAACGGAATAATATATTGAAGTAGTTTCTTCACCATTTCAAAGTCCTCTTTTATATTACTTAACCAGAGTTGCCGAGAAGATTCGCGGGACACGGGAGGGAGGGGGGACTGAGAATCCGAGCCCCCATATAATTTGTACGGTCCATTATGTCCTAGGACCTCTAAGACACCAGGCCCTGGGCATTGCCCCCACCCCCCCCCTGTAGGCGGCCATGACTGAAAATCCTGGCCCCATTTAATTTATACGGTCCCTTATGTTCTGGGCCCTTAGGACACCGAGTCCGGGGAAATTCACCCTGTACTTGACCACTAAACTAATCCTTTAATCTTAACAAAAAAAATGAAATAGAGGATTATTATTCTTATAAAACGAAAGCGAAAATAAATGATTTAACTAACGTGGCTAATATGCATGGCTTTATAAATACTAATGTCCAAGGGGCAACATGAGATTTTAGTTGGAGGATGATATGATTAAGGGCCGGCAAAAAATGAAGATCCTTTTAACTATACATATAATCCAAACATGTTTGTAATTTCTATTTCTAAAAAAGACAAATGATTAGCAAATCTTTGGGGGCAAGTGCACACTTGTCCTTATGACGAACATCCCACGCTTCCCAACATTCTGGGTTGTGACTTTCAACCAGGGCCGCCGAGAGAATCGAAGGTCCTGGGGAAAACTAACATTTAAGGCCCCTCATATCTCGAAAATTTTGAGAGCAAAAACAAACAAAGGTTTTCATCTATTTTAGTCCAATGTAGCCATATTGCGTGTTCGCCTTTGTCAAGCATGGATTTTCGCCGATAGTTGTCCCTGTAGTAATGTTTTCTTACAGTTTTTTGTATATATTGTTTTTATGGTCATTGTACTTTTGTGGTCCCCAAAAACTAAGATTTTCCAGATTTTCGGACACATCTTGAACAGATCCGTCCTTAGGTTTGGAAATATAATCCTCAGTTTTCCATTTACGACTGATCAAAGTTTTTTTCTTTTTTTTTTGTATTCCAATTTTTAGGATGTGAATGGACAGACAGCTCAAGATTCCAACACCCTTTAAAAAACTTGTTCCCCTATTTCATTCATTGAAAAAGAATTAAAATATATGTCAACAGACGGAACAAGAAGGATTTTATGGGCGCTGCACAAGACATCTCGAAAGGTATTATGTGATGTTTAAGAAGCCTCAGAAACACAAAAAGGTCAGAAGCCATAAAGATTCTTAAAAGTCTTGTTCTTCGTTGGTATAGCTGGGCGGCCCTGCCCCCCCCTCCCCCTCCCCCCCCCCACACGTAAAGTAAGGTCAATTGGTCCAGACTGTACGGTAAAAGGGACATACGTTTTCATACGATCGTGTAGCACACTGCTAGTTTGAAAAATTTCAGCTAATCTTTTCACCATTTCAACTTCTCTCTTAACAGTTTAACAAATTAAAACAATCAATTGCCATTCCTAACTTTTCATTCAATTTATAGAGACTGTTCAACTCCGCTTGCAATCCGCTCTCTAAATAAAAACTAAAACAAACTTAGTCACTTTTGCCAGTCCTTCAAGAAAATTGTGCACATTGCTCTTATATTTTTCTGAGAAGAATTGGTATTATGATCCTGGCAGATTCAGTGAAAAGAGAAGATGATAATGCCCTCGGATGGTCTGTCATCTTGGTGAAAACTTAAAATTGATTGATGTTACAGATCTAAGTTTCAGGGTTATTAAACAAAAGGGCGGAGATCGATTTGAAGAGGTTGACAACTCTTAGACCTATAGCTAATTATGTAACTTTAAGACGGTAAGATGTAGGATTAGCGCGACGGATTCTTCGACACTATTACAGAAGTGCTTTATGTTAATGTTTTCATCTAACCAGTCCGGTTCGTACTCCTGATCGGGAGATCTCAGAGGTCGCCTTTTCGGAACATGCGCAGTACGAGTCTATTCAACAACGAAGCTTCGTTATAGTCTTTGGTGTCGCTTTATGTGTGTATTATTTATTTACACTCCGTTTTATTCAAATAAAATGATGATACAAAAGTTTGATTTGACTCTTGATAATATTTATTCAGGGTCGTAACAAGGATTTGAAATATGGGGGAGGGGGGCGTTTTTGAGGGATTAACGGGTGCATCAGAAAATACGATGTATCGTATAAGCAAAACGGGGTGCGTTCAGTGGCGTAAGTTTGGGACAAGGTCCCCATGGCGCTAAGTGGTGGGTGCCCCCCCCAACCCCCTTACTGGCGTAGCCAGGATTTTTGTTTGGGGGTTTAACCATGAGCGGCGAGAGGTATTTTTGATGGGGGTAACCAAAAATATGTCGCCGTAAGGTCCCAGGGATCCAGGAGCCCGCCTAAACATGGTTTATTCAGAGGGTGTAGCCCCCGACCATGTCTCTGAACCTCTGAGAAATTACGCATTTTAAAGATATAAAATGCGTTAATTGAAGCCAAAGTTCCAGAAAACTACGAGACATGAAGGGAATTAGGCTATATATTTTGATGTGTAATTTTTTATATATTTTTTTTGATTGAAGGGTATGGCTACGCCAATGGTGCCCTGAAATGCAGGAGTCTGGGGCGCTAAGGCTCCTGGTGGGGTCCAGCTCTGACAATCTGGGCATTTTGGTAACTATCTAAAGGTCATTTTTAATAGTTTCTTTACAAAAGGCAAGGCTATTGGTGGGGTCAGGGGCGAAATCCCCGAAAGCTCTCGCAATTTGGTAACTATTTAGAAGTCATTTTTAAGTTTCCTAAAAAGGGGCAGCGTGGTTCTGAGTCAGTGGGTACCCACATGGTTCCCTTTAGTCAGGTACCCCTGGTTCTGGCCGGGCAGGTCCGCGGAATTACGTCACTGGGTACGTTTTCAGCCGTAGGCCCTAACAAGAAAACCCTTCACTAAGGTCAAGGAAGGTGAACAGGGCCCGGTTAATATCAAGGGACAAAGTTATTTGAATTTGTGATCAGTAAACGGTAGCCATTTAAACATTGCAGCTCGTCTTTTATTTGACAAAAAAGCTTGCGCCTCACTTGCGAAACGTATGGCATTAGGCCAACAGGTCGCTTGGATCTTTTGATTATGTTATTTTGGGAGCAGATCATTTACACCACATATGACTCAACAAGGTGGCAATGTGGAAGTAATTTCTTTACTTTGTATTGAGATATATTTAGTTGAGAGGTTGTCATGCATGTTATTCTCAATTGCCGTCATATTGTTATTTAGCTTGGCGTTCTCCACTGGAACATTTGAATAATGAATGTGAAATGGTGAAAACATATGCCCTCCCCATGCCGCCATCTTGTCTCCAATATATATATATATATATATATATATATATATATATATATATATATATATATATATATATATATATATATATATATATATATATATATATATATATATATATATATATATATATATATATATATATATATATATATATATATATATATATATATATATATATATATATATATATATATATATATATATATATATATATATATATATATATATATATATATATATATATATATATATATATATATATATATATATATATATATATATATATATATATATATATATATATATATATATATATATATATATATATATATATATATATATATATATATATATATATATATATATATATATATATATACATATATATATATATATATATATATATATATATATATATATATATATATATATATATATATATATATATATATATATATATATATATATATATATATATATATATATATATATATATATATATATATATATATATATATATATATATATATATATATATATATATATATATATATATATATATATATATATATATATATATATATATATATATATATATATATATATATATATATATATATATATATATATATATATATATATATATATATATATATATATATATATATATATATATATATATATATATATATATATATATATATATATATATTATATATATATATATATATATATATATATATATATATATATATATATATATATATATATATATATATATATATATATATATATATATATATATATATATATATATATATATATATATATATATATATATATATATATATATATATATATATATATATATATATATATATATATATATATATATATATATATATATATATATATATATATATATATATATATATATATATATATATATATATATATATATATATATATATTTACCCCGCTAAGCGTAGCGGGGATATTTACGAGAGTTATACTTTACCTTCCATGCTATAATTATGCAATCTGGTCACACGACCTGATTCTAACGCACTTCTAACCGACCCTAAAAGACGCAGTAGCCAGCCAAGCCCTGACCTCCATAATACCTCTGTACCACCTCACTCAACATTCCACCGAGGCCTGTACGAGAGGGGAGGCGGGCGGGATGCATGGAAGGTAAGTATAACTCTCGTAAATATCCCCGCTACGCTTAGCGGGGTAAATTTACTTCAAGTTATACCTTACCTTCCATGCTATAATTATGCAATCAGATTGCAACCGAGGAAAGGAAGGAAGGGAGTTCAGACCGAACACACATTTTTTTAAATTTTTTTAAGGCTGGTACTGCACTCGCACTTAGTCGAAAACCCCCGTAAGGGACTAAATTCCTTCTCCCTGTAAGGACGAAAGACCTCCGAATAGGAACTATTAGAAATGGCAGCCCACTACAAGTTATGGCAAGGAACCAGAGAACACCCTGCGGAAAATAATTGAGGTAAAACGTCAACAGAACAATGGTGACACATACGTGAAAAACACGCAACCGCAACCCGACAGTGAACAGAAACAAACTGTAAACTACGCTCAAAACGGCATGATGAAAACTCACCAAGTTCGTCAGAGGGCGGAGCGGGTCAGAAGGCATGAAGTGAACAAACCGTCTGTAAAGGTAAACTAAGCAGAAAACAACAGAACCGCGTTAGTAAAACGTAAACGAAACGAAATGCGCCAAAAAGCGGCAAAAATTCCGTCGGAAAATAACGAAAGAAGAATCGCCAAAATAACGGCAAAGTATCGTTAGAATAAACAAACGAAATAACCAGAGCCCGAACAATGGCCGAAATTATACGTTAGTGAAAATGAAGGAACGAGAAAACGTTAAGACAAATAACGTAAACAACTTCAAAAGAACGGGAATAAGAAAAGAACACCCACCTTAAGAAGGGGGTGGTCGTCTTTCAGAAAGTACGGCCTGTGCAACTCCGCCCTGAAAGTCCGGAACATCCACCAGATAAGCTGAGACGAACGTGGCTGGCGTTTTCCACACGGCAGCACGAAGGATCTCGTGAAGGGGAACTCCACCAAAAAGCGCAATTGACGCAGCTATGCCTCGTACCTGGTGCGCGTGAACCGAACGTTCCGCGAACAACGCGGACCTATTATACGTGATCGCCTAAACAATCCAGCGTGAAATCGTATCACGCGAGATAGCGCGATGCGGCTGTTGGAAGGACACGAAAAGAGCGGTAACGTCCTTCCGAAAAGGTTGCGTACGCTTGATATAGTGTTTGAGACACCGAACAGGACACCAGACCTTGTCCTCTGTCGTGTCAGAAAACGTAGCGAGCGACGGAAGGAAAATAGGTTCTGGTAAAAACTCGACCGTCTGATTCTTTGCTAAGAAGGCCGGGTCGGGCACGAGACGAACGCCCCCCGATTCAAAGCGAATATGACCCTCTTTGAGGGAAAGCGCGCGAAGAGCGCCCCTCCGCCTAGCCGAGGCTGCGGAGAGTAAGAACACAGTTTTGATCGTCAGTTCCTTGAGAGGACAATCCGGCAAAGGCTCAAACGGAGCCCGTGCCAAAGTCTCGAGGACCACCTGCATATCCCAAGGGGGAGCAAGGTTCCGAACTAAAGGCCGTTGCAAGAACATACCCTTAATCAACCGTTCCAGAGGCTGCGCGTCGGTGACAGTCGAGCCGTCTAGGTAGCCGCTATGGCCGTTCTGAACTCCTTGACCGTATTGATGGACTTATTCAGATTAAACTGGACCAACAAAAAGTCCGCTACGTCACCAAGAGGCGCCGTATGCGGAGAAACCGATCTATCCCGGCACCAGTCTCTGAACATTCCGAGTCTGGAAGCATACATGCCCAAAGTGGAAGATCTCCGGCTACAGGCCGCCACTTGGGCAGCCGCCTCCAAAGACCTTGCGACACAAGGGATTCGCGGATAGAGGCCACACAGTCAAATGGAGCGCTCTTGGATTGTGGTGCAGTTCGCCGAAACCCGGTATGGAGACTAACTCGTCCGTGACCGGAAGTTCGTACGGGAAACCTGCGACAAAATGGAGCAGCTGAGGGAACCACAGTTGGCCGGGCCAATTGGGAGCCACCAAAAGAAACATGGAACACTGATCGGACACCACCTTGTTCAGTACTCTCGGCACGAGAGCGAACGGCGGGAAGGCGTAGCCCACGAAGTGGGTCCACCTGATCGTGAACGCGTCTACCGCCCAGACTCTCGAGTCGGGTGTGAGAGCGCAAAAAATTGGTAGCTTGTGGTTGTCCACGGACGCGAACAGATCCACGCCCGGGAGACCGAAGGTTAACCAGATCGCTTCGACCACCCGCGGGAGAAGAGCCCACTCTGTGGGGGCTCCCCGGAGGCGGGACAACAGATCCGCAATCGTGTTCCCCGTGCCTGGCAGGTGGACCGCCTGGAGCGTGACCTTGTTCAACATGCACCAAGACAGAAGGGACTTGGCTAAGATCCAAAGGCTCCTGGATCTCGTGCCTCCCTTTCTGTTGATAAACGCCACTACCGTGGTGTTGTCCGTGCGTATGAGAACAGTCTTGTTCCGGACCTGCGGTAGGAAGTGAACAAGAGCCCGGCGTACCGCCTCTACTTCCAACAGATTGATGTGCCGATCGCACCAAGCGCCCGTCCAAAATCCCGCGACCTGGGACCACGCTAAATGCGCTCCCCACCCCGTCAAAGACGCATTGGTCACCACCGACATCGAGGGTCTGACGGGCGGAAAAATCGCTCCCTGTGACAGGTGAGAGTGGACGCACCACCACCAAATGTGGGGAACCACCGCCCGCGTACGGGGAACGAGGACGCTGAGGTCTCTCCTGGATGGTACGAAATAACTAAGTAGATGAAATTGTAGATCCCGCATGTAAAACCTGCACATGGGGACCACATCTACGAGGCTGGCTAGGTACCCCAAGAATACCAGCCAGGCTCTCGCCGGCAACGAGAGAAGGACGTCGGCTCCCGCCCTCACGGCAAGGATCCGTTCCGCCGTCGGCCGAATACGACCGCAAGGAAAATCCAGGACCGCCCCCAGAAAAGTGGGAGTCTGAGACGGAACAAGGTTGGACTTGGCGAGGTTGATCACCCACCCTAAGTCCTGTGCCACCCGTATGACCACGTTCGTGTGTCTCGCGACGGTGGCTGCGTCTATCGCAACGATCAGCCAGTCGTCGAGGTACATAAAGATTCGGATGCCTTGCCTTCGTAAGAAGGCCGCTAGAACCCTCGTAATCCGGGTGAAGACCCTGGGGACAGTCGAAAGCCCGAAGGGCAACGCCCTGAACGTGTACGTCAGTCCCTCGAATTGGAAGGCCAGAAAACTCCTGTGTTCCTCAAACATCGGCACATGGAGATATGCGTCCGCGAGGTCGACGGAGGTGGCCCACAGGCCCCTCGTCAACTGAGGGAGCATAGAGCGAAGAGTCTCCATCTTGAACTTCAACGGTCGGATGAACCTGTTGAGTGGCCTGAGATTGATTATCGGGCGCCACTTAATCCCCTTCTTGGGGGCCAGGAAAAACGTGGACATTACGAGGTTCCTGTGAGGGTTCGGGATGAATGTGATGGCGTTCTTCGCCAGCAACTCCCCGATTTCTGACCTCAACAACTCGGTGTGGTCGCCCAGACGAGGCGTGGGAGTGGGTCGAAAGACCTCTCCCTGAGGCGGGGGAGACGTGAACTCTAGACGGTAACCCTGCCGAATGGTTCGGAGCACCCACTTGTCGGTGGTGATACTCTCCCAGGCCTCTGAAAATTCCTGTAGACGCCCCCCGACTGAAGCCCCGTTCAACACGGGGAGGGTCGGGTCAAAAACGCCGGCCCCTGGCCTTCCCCTTCCCTCAGGAATAGGTACCCGCTCTGCGTGCAGCGGGGAAGGAGCGTCGACTGGTCCCCGCCCCTGCCCCTCTGCTGGTCCACGAAGTGGACTCCTGACGAGAGGGAGGAGCTGAAGAGGGCGCCGTGACAGTGGCACTGCGACGTCGGAACCGTCGCCGGCTAGGCGCACCCCGGCCCCGCTGAACGGGGGTTGAAGGGTGGCGACGAGCGGGAAGAGAAGAGAAAGGCTTCGTCTTCGTTAACAGCTTCTGAGTCTTCCGAAGATCGTCCTGGCAGCCAGCTTGGCGCGACAGAACATCTCGGAAGTGACCAGCAAATAGGTCCCGACCCTCAGCTGGCAACCGCCGAAGGTCCGCCTGAGTGACGGCCGAGAGTCCAAGGAGAAGGAGAATATTCTCGCGTCTCTCCCGGACCGTCTTAGATGAGGCTCGGGCAAGTTGGTCGACTGTCGCGTCGAGCAAATCCGAGAGTCCAGTTAACAGAGGCAGGGTATGTGTAAGGACGTCGGCCGGAAGATGCCTGCGCAAGACCGAGTCTAAGCCTTCTGTTACCCATACGGCAAGGGCCTGGTACTTATAACCCCGTCGGACGGCCCGGTCGACAGCTAATAGGGAAGCTTCCCTCCGCTGGACCGCAGGATCCAGAAATTTTGGAGCCTTGTCCAAGCCAGACACAGCTGCGGTGCCGCTCGCCGGTTGGCGGAGGAGTTGCCACACTGCCTCGGGGATTCCGGGAGGCCGTATGACCTCCCGAAAATCCGTAGGCCGAACCTGTGTGGCCCGATCAACGTCCCGGTTGAAGGCCGCCCAGTTCCTATCCGGGACCCTAGCCCAATGTCTAATCCTGTAAATTAGGGAGGCATCAATGGGGAAATTCTTAGCCGGTGGCGTAGCATCCCTTGGGGCTGAGCTTAGCAGTCTACGTTGAGACTGCGGGCCCGCCTCGACCAGGGGATCCTCTATGACCTCCAGTTTGATTTCCCGTTCCAGGAAATCCAAGAGCTGGGCGACCCGCTCCCCTTGTACAAGGGGGTCCACGGGGGAGGGGGTGGCGGAAAGAGGACCTCGTCCGATAGGATACGGAGGCCATATCCGGTGCAAACGGCATCGTAAGATCGGCACTGGGAACGACTGGAACCGGGGCGGCGGGAGGAGTCCCCCGTACCGGGGGATTCTCCCGCGCCGTTTAGAAAATCGACTTCCTCTCCCGAGGGGTAGATGTCGAGGGCATCCTCCTCCAAGACCTCAGGGGGGTGCCAAGCCGCGGCAGTGGCAGCTGCCGGGGGGTGAGGAGCAGGAGACGATAGCCTCCGCTCCAGAGCCTGCGACACCAAAGTCTCAGGTGTTTTCTTGAGAGTGACCTGAAAAGCGGGATCCTCGAAGGGGTGGCCCCGACTTTTCTGCCGCTTCCTATGTCTCCTCCTCTGCTCAGGGGAGGATGAGGAAGAGGATGAGGAAGAGGACCTGTAACGTCGACTCTGCCTCTCCTTGTGTGCACTGTCCCGATCCCTGTCCCTCCTCCGGGGTCTGCCTCGCTCTTCAGGAGACCCTAACGGGGAGACGGGAGGGGAGGGCTCCGACACAGTGTTAGGCACCACTGGAGTACGTGTTAGCGTACGCCTGCTCAGTTGAGGGGGCCCTTCAAGAGGTGCCCCGCTGAGAGTGGCCGGCGGCCGCGCCTCCCGGACGGGAGGTGGGTGCACTTTAAGCCTGGGTGGCGGCGGCGGCGGCAGCGAAGGGGGGGGAACGAAGAGGGCCTATCGGACCGTCGCTTCTCCACTTTCTCCGCCGCTCTTTGAAAGTACCGGTCGCGGTGGAGTCTGTGCTCCGACCACGCCGCTAGATCCCAATCGCTGCAAAGAGTACAGGGATTTGACTCGCAGCATAATCTGCACGCATAACACGTGAGATGGATGTCACCGGAGCGTAATTTAAAGAAGCGTTTGCACGCTACGCATCGCGGGACATCCTGGGTGTGTAAAACATCGACACTCGGGGACCTGTCCTCCATGTCCATGATACTGGTGAAAATAAATACGGAACTTATAACGTTCAACGTAGACAGTCTTAAATGCCTTCACACGAGCCGTGGAACTGCGTAGCTAATGGCTACGGGACCAAGAAGAAAAATAGCTGCCAATGCTATACTTCTTGTCAAGCATGTCACCTGACCACGTAGCTTGTAGCTAGTGGGCGTATAACCGGATTAAACCGTACGATGTACGTTAATCTGTTAAATACGGACCCGTGTAAACACAGGCCGCGGAACCGTCCGCCCCGTAACAACGGGCCGCGGAACCGTCCAATGGAACCGTCCGCCCCGTAACAACGGGCCGCGGAACCGTATGGATCACGGAACCGTATGGAACCGTCCCCGGAACCGCACAATGCCCGCAAATAGGGCTGCGGAACCGTCAGGGACTGTCCAACGGAACCGTATGGAACCGTGTTTATGTAACCGTCTCTATGGAACCGGCCCCCGGAACCGCACCATGCCCGCAAATAGAGCTGCGGAACCGTCTGGGACCGTCTAACGGAACCTTATCGACCCGTCAATAGGATCTTACTACAACTTAGGCGACGCGTTAACGCCCCTAAGAGGTTATCTCTCTCTCTCTCTCTCTCTCTCTCTCTCTTACCGTTACCGCTCTAGGCGCAACGCCTCTAAGAGCGTAACCTTCTCAGTAAATTTCTTTTATATCTGAAAAGAGAAGAACATATATCCATGCGTACATACACAAATACGGCAAAGTAAGTATGATCTTACGGACACGCTAAAGAGAGACGAGGCACAGCAGTCTAAACAGAACATCAAAACTTTCTTAAACAGAAAAAAAAAAATCACTGAAAAAGAAATTTCTTAAGAGAAGAACGTATGTCCATGCGTACAAACCTAAATACGGCAAAGTAACTATGATCTTACGGACACGCTGAAGAGAGACGAGGCATAGCATTCTAAACAGAACAACAACACTTGCTTTAACAGAAAAAAAAAATTAAACGAAAAACTTTTCTATCTAAAAAACTTTAGAAACCCGAGAAAACGCATCCAACGTAATAGTCTGGTTGCAAATAGCAAAAAGATGCTTCTATATCGATTTGCTAAACATTTTGGGTACAAGCTGGAAACAGGTCCATATAGATAAAATAGGTATAGGAGATTACAAAAACACCTGTTTCCCATTCTGTTTTTTTTTCTTTGGCCGCCATTTTGAATTTCAAAATGGTCGTCTTATTGAAGATAGTATATATAGATTCTCTCAACTTTTACGTTAGATACAGGACTATTGTGGGTATTATGTTAGCTTTTCTATGGTAGATGACTTTATAAGACCATTTTAGATGTTTCTCATTTATTCAAAAATGGCGATCAGTTAGAAAAACATAATGGCGATTAAAAAAATCAAAATGGCCGCCATAATAAATTGTCAAAAATAATATATATATATATTTTCAATTTTTACCTCTAACTGAACAATTTTCCAACCAATTTAATTGACTCCTAAGTTTGCAAAATTTTGATAGTTTTATATCAGATGCATCTGGCAACCATGTGACAGACATTTTAACACTGCTGCTGTAATATATGTCACACACATGTGCTATCAAGATTAATGCAAAATAGAGGTAAGATATCTGCATTTTTAAAGACGGGTGCAAGGCTAGGTTTATTAAACATGTCAAATGAATATAGAAAATATGTTTTATTTATGTTCAGATCGAAATTATCCGCTAACAAGGTAAAACATCATGTTCAGTGTTACTGTTTGTACCTACATATATCAGTTCCACGACAAATGTAAAATACTTAAGAATATAAGTGTATTCATATAAATTTGCATTAAATACGAGATTACCATCAAATGCATGCCTGGTTTACCTTAAGACAATAATCCGAGACCTTACTACAATTTAATCCAATCTGACAATGTTAGATTTACTAGCAAACTGCCAGCAATGAGTGTATACACCTTAGAAATTGTACATGGCCGTTTGTTTAAACATGTTTATGAAATATCTTACATTTGGTTAGTATGTTACTTTAACAAAGGTTTCATGGAGGGGAGGGACTGAATGTATGTTATAGATAGAGGTACGACTGGGCAATAACAACTTGTATTTGTCTGAAATTTGTATCCCTGTCCTCCTTTTTATTTTTGTTCTAATAAGCTTTTCAAAATCATTTTAATACCACTCTATTTTTTATTGGTTTAACCCATGGACCAGTGCCTTGTTAAATCTTATAATTGCATATGTATCCTACATTTGACAAAATACATCAGTTTGGTTTCTTACAAAGGGAGTAAAACATCTTTCAACTTTCCCTCCAGAATTATTAAGCTGGGGTCTGCAGCTCTAATCAGAAAAAGAGTGACAGTCTGAAATTGAGTGGGAAAATTGCAACTTGTGTCAAGAGGTTAGGCTCTCTAAGAAAAAAAACATCCTTTGTCATCGGCTACACCAGAAGGAATTGCCCGAGTAATTGAAAGTGCCCTGGAAAGAGAGAAATACAATGACACTAAGTTTATAGACGCACTAGACCGTTTGAAAATAGTCAATTGACAAAAATGTTCTTTGGCATAGACCCTGCTATAGCGTATTTACAAACCAAGTTCACATAAATCGTCTCAAGAGCAAAGGTCAGCGAAATATTACCATTTTATTTGGAGAGTCAACTCCCCTGAAAGATGAAACTAATCTAAGAAATTCACCAAGATCGAGAAGATTATCGCTGCCTTCTGTAGACTGGAACAAGTGCATGTACTGCCAGGACGATATACCTTACTTTCATTAACGTCAAGTTCAGACTTTCCCAACATCAGAAAAAGTCCTGACCCTCGCTCAGTCTAATAGCGTAATGAGACACAGATTAGCTGGAGTACATAATCTTATAGCTGCAGAGGCCAAGTATCATTTGAATTGTTATACATGTTTTTTGAAGAAGCACAGTAAGCTTAAAGAAAACCAAGATAACATTCCCGAAACAATTTGCTTTGAAAATGTAATGGCTGATCTTGAAAAAAGTGTTGCTTAAGGACACATTTATACATTAACAAGCATTTGGGAACAATATTCTTATATGCTTCTCACAGATTTTGCAATGGTTTCAGAAGTTTACAGAAGTAATAGGTTCAAGGAGAAAATAAAGAGGTATCTTGGGGATAATGTGATTTTTGTTCAAACCTTGTGTGCTACAGATCCGCAGCTAGTATGTCCTTCTGTGGCTCAAGATATGGCTAAGGAAAGATTTGTAGAAGATATAACAGAGGTGCAAGGAATAGTTGTTTGTGAGGCTTCTATGAGTAACCAAGCAGAAAATGACGACACTGATATTTTAAGCAGGATTTTTAAAGTGGCTGTAAAACTACGTCGGGACATTGAAGCTACAGCTAGTCATGACTTCGTTGGAGGAATTGATGAGCATGCGCAGATGGTGGTGCCAGATAATCTTTACTTTCTTATTCGTCTTCTCTGCAATGAAGATGTGTTTGATGTTGAAAATGAGAGTCAAAAGAAGATGCTCTTAGAACGAAAATTTCAGTATTTGTCAAGACATCATTTTTCTTGCTTCTGGAGGGCAGAAACTAACACCAAAGCATATCAGCCTTGGCGTTACTATTCACCAGGCCACGAGGTCAAAAGGGCTCATAAAATTTCTCCATGCAACAGGTCATTCTATCAGCTATGAGCATGTTATTCAGATTGACAAAGCCATTGCCGATGATGCTCTTCAGCGTTACAATGGCCATAGAAAAGTGATGATACCACGTAATTTTACTACTTGGGAAAATTGTGGATATGTCCGTTATGCAGACGACAATATCGATATCAATGAAGAAACACTCAGTGGTATGGACACTTTTTATGCAACACAATATGTGGCTCTTCGCAAAAAAGCACCAAATGAGCCAAAAAGAGAAATAAATGTTGAGCTAAGATCCAACAGATTTAAAACAAGTCTTCCATCAGAAATGAGTAAGCTTCAAAACTCAAACATGCTTGCAGCCAAACTAGGACCAGTGATGCCGAAAGATGTACAGCTCACTTGGTACGACCCAGACAAGGAAACGATAGCCAAAGCATTCTGCATGGACATGACATGGATTCTTTTGCGACAAGAAAATCAGGAAAACCAACAAGTACCTGCCTGGAGTGGATTCAACCAGAAAGTGTTAAAGAATGAGTTGCCACAAACTGAAGTTGGGCCTTTCCAATAATCAATGCTTCTGCTGATGATTATGACACGATTTGGACAGTGATGATAAAATGTCAAGCAATGACAAAGAAACTAAATGCAACATACACAATAATTACCTTTGATGAAGCACTCTACAACAAAGCTAAAATGCTTTAATGGGAGAAGTTGGAAGATTGCAAAGATTTTGTTATCATGTTAGGAGGCTTCCACACACAGATGAATTTTTCAAAAGTGATTGGTCAGTTCATGCAAGGAGCTGGTCTCAATGATATATAGGTAGAGAGTGGAGTATTTGGAGAACACACAGCAGAGAATATTCTCAAAGGAAAGGTGTGGAACAAAGTTATACGTGCACATAAACTTGCACTTGAGGCACTTTGGACAATTCTTTGGCCAAAGTTTATTAATTGGGCACAAAAGAATGAGAAGGAGTTAGGAAGCAAGTTGAGAGAAACAGCAGGGAAGATTATTGAAGGGTTTTCCAAAGATGATGATGAGCAGATAGAATCGACACTGGCATTATTCATTGAAGATATTGTACCCATATCAACACTTCTTGATGAATTTGATGCTGACCACAAGGACCTTTCAATATTCTAATTTTGGTGGAAGTATATGTATCTTGTTACTATTCTTCTGAGATCTACCCGTGCTCTTCGAGATGGAGACTGGGCGCTGTACCTTTCATCACTAGCTGAAATATTACCCTGGTTTGCTCTCTTTGACCATGTTAATTACACCAGGTGGAGTATGATTTTTCTAGCAGATATGAAGATGCTACAGGAGACAGCACCAGAGGTTTACCAAGGCTTTGCAGATGGTGACTTCGGTACTAAAGAAACTTCACAAAGATTCAATCAACTCCCTGATGACCAAGCACTTGAGCATATCAACAAACGGGGCAAAGTTGCCGGTGGTTTAGTTGGCATCACCCGCACAAATTCAGCACGAGAACGTTGGTGTCTTACATACAATGAACGGGCTCAGCTCGCCGAAGACACAAAGAAAATGTATCATGTGACGAGTGAGACAGATTTGCAACATAAAGATCTGGGACCTAAGCGAATGGAAAGAGATCAAAAAGATACCACACAACTTGTTCAAGAATTTTAAGGCTTTGATGTATTTTCCAATGATTCGCCAGACCTGATATCAATCACCACAGGAGATGTTGCCAGTACTGATGTGAAGAATGACTTTGTGAAAGCAGAGAAAACAGGAAAGAAGTTAATACACGACTTTGTGAATGACAGACTCATCAAAAAGACAACAAAGTTCCATGATAAAATCAAAAGACAGAAACTTAACACGTTTGGTCCAATGTACAGTCATACTGTAAATGTGGATAAAGTAAAAACAACCACTACCAAGGCACGCATCAATCTTTTACGTCAAGTGATTGTTGCATTAGATGCTGGACGTGAAGTTGATGTAGATGGGTTGCTGTAACGTGAACTCTCACCTGTGCCTTTATCAATAGCAACTGTTGATGAAAAGCTGAGATATCCATCAAGTAAATCGGATCTAGGCAAAATCATAGATCAAGGTAAAGCTCAGAATCTACCACCAGTCAGCAACAGTCCTACATGTACTATTGTGGATGCTATGGCAGTAATTTAGTCTCTTGGCAATCATATAGGAGCAAAAAACTTTGGTGAATGGTGTGACAACTTTCGAAAGTCAATTTACAAACATTTTTCTGAGACATGCAACAGGGTGGACATTGTTTTTGATCGATATCTGGACAACTCCATCAAAGGTGGTACACAAAACAAGCGTGCAAGTGGAAAAAGAAGGGGATAGAAACCAGAGTGACCAGCAGAGATCAGAAAATTGGCAACTGAGAAAGATTCATTACACCTGGGAAAAACAAAGAAAGTCTAGCAAACTTTCTCTGCACACAAATGATAAATCATCCCTGTGAAAATCCCAACACGGAGCTGGTTCTTGGCGGTGGTTTCTTAAACTCAGATGAGGCATGGTCTTCGTCTGGCAGAGATGTGTCAAATCTGCAATCAAACCACGAGGAGGCTGACACGCGTATCGTACTTCATGCTCAAGATGCAAAGAACTCAGGATTTCAACTACTTAATAATGTATGCCGTGATACTGATGTGTTGGTGCTTCTTGTATATCATATGCCCAACCTATATCAACAAGTGTGGATGCAAGGGGGGACAGCAAAAAAACAATCTTTCATTCCTGTTCATCAAATGTTTTCCTTTTGATAATCTCTTTGAACAGTTGAAGTCAGCTTCCAGCAATGGTGTTTGGGAAATAATTTATGAAAGCTATCCATTTCAAAATCAAAAATGGCCGCCATTCCGCCATTTTGGAACTAAAATGGCCACCAACATCAAATTTATCCGAATAATTTAATCACCAGCTTTTATTTTACTTTGAATCAAATTTGCATACACCCCCTTAATTTTCTTTCAATATACTGAGAAGTTTAAGATATACTGAATGGAACAACTTTTTGATGTTTTGTCTAAAGTTCGAAGTAGAAACAAACCTTTGGGGGCCATTTTGAAAACAAAGATGACAAGGTTTCCAAAAAAATGCTGAATAATACACGCTCTATATTTCATTTCGTAACAGCTATGAATGAACTATTATCCATCATCATCTTTAAACTTAAAAGTTACTGTGAAAATATGTTCTGTTTAAATTATCTGCAAAATGGCGGCCATTTTGAATTTAAAGATGACTGCAAACTGCTGAACATATAGATTCTTGTTAAGACTTTTTATTCCATATAAGATCAACATTTTTACCAGTTATTTAATGTTAAACTTGCCTAAAACATGCCAAAATACTTATATTTTTATAAAATATACTCTATTTGGCGGCCATTTTGAAATTAAAAATGGCGGCCACCTCAAGGATTTTTTTGTGGAAACAGGTTTTTTTAGACTCTTATACGCCTAACCTATTGATTGAAATTATTTCCCGACTTGTACCCAATATGTTTAGCACTTGTCATTTTTTGGCCATTTGCAACCAGACTATAATGACTTTACAAGCGCCGGGGTAGCGTGGGAAACACCAACCACTGTGTACTTGAGGTCTGTAAAGATAAAAAGGAAAGATTAGTTTCCCTGTAATTAAGTCCTCGGAGAGACCCACCCACGGTCTCTCCGACACCCCAATTTCAATCCTGAAAATTAAATATTTTATCTCAAATCTGTGTAATAAAAATTAAAATATTCATATGCTGCTAACGTGAAAACGAAAATAAGCTCGCTTGTAACAACTGTAGCTCCCTAGAGTTGTTACAGGGCGACCCCACGAACATCCAACGGTGACTACGACCCAATGCGCATGCGC
>JAIGNY010000728.1:32500-45000 GCA_020152595.1 Chiridota heheva | reverse complement strand
TTTAATTGTTTTTATTTGGGGACACTTTGAAGTTCAAATTTTTAGGAAGTTTTCTTCAATTTTCAGAAAAGTTTTTGTTTTATTTGCGGGGAAATATTGTAAAATTACTTTCATTTACGAGATAATTACTTAAATGTTCGGGAAATTTTCTTCATTTTTCTTCAAATTTTGGGAAGTTTTCCTTGATTTTCAGGAAATTTTACCGCGAAAATCTTTGCTCTCTGGACTTCTACCAGGGCTCTGTCCCTAGATTGAATTTCAGTTATTTCTTAAAGGGTGTCATCAAAACGGTGCTATACCAATTTAGATCTATGTGCCCAACGTTTTACTCTTAATATGAACATAATTTGTATTTTTGTGGTGGGGAAAGAGGGCGCCAAAATTCCCTTTTACCCCAGTGAAACATGACCCACTGGACCCACATATATAATATCAACAGCTAAATGTCATGTGGGGGCCGAAGGGATAACACCACTTAGTCTAATAGCTCAGTTGTAGTCATGGGACGGGCTCGGGCCGGGGGGCTCGGGTTCGAATCCCAATAAGACATATGATTTTTCTTGCACCGCACCATCTCATATTTGATATTCAAACGTTCAAACGTTGGGAACTTCATTCCTGCATACTTCTCCCTTCTGGTGTGAAAAAAAATATGATATTTTAATCATAGGTTTGAATGGGGCAAATCTTTAATTTCGTTCCACTTCGCATAGAAGTCGCCCGCCGCAGTGGTGTACAAGGTGCATGAAGCAATTAAACACTTATTATTCTCTTATTGGTGGTCTTGTAAGATCGTAAAAGACTGTATCATTAAGAACCATCTTGTAAAAAAAATCTTCAATTTTTTACAGCAAACTTCAATTTGAACCCAACGCTCTTTAATACCGGACGTCATAAACAGGGCGGACTGGCCCGCCGATCGACTGATCCTGGATCGGTGGGCAGCTGGCCCCTAAGGGAGCCGAGGCAAACACTATGTCGTTAAGACGGGCCCAGCAACCTCCCGAAGGGTAATCGTGGTTACATAAGGATATACGTCCCTACATATTTGGTAACTATGGCTGCATGGTGCCAATGAATATGATGTGGGCCGGTCTTCACTTCAAAATTGCAGGCCGGTCCTGCACCTGCAGTGGGTCGGCAGAATGATTTTGGCTAGTCGCCCCTGGTCACGCCCCTTTTCTGTTTCTGTCCGCATACCTATTCTTAACTTAGCTAAGCCATAGGCCTATATTTGATTTTTGTTTAAGTCATTTTTTCATAAATACTAAATCAAATAAAAGTGAAGTGATGTTTTTTCCTCTTAATACTCCAGCTGGATAAGCGAAAAGCCCATCACAGTCCAACAATTGCCCATTAATGTTTCATTAAAATGATGCCAAACCTACTTAT
Source organism: Chiridota heheva (assembly GCA_020152595.1). Classification (NCBI taxonomy): domain Eukaryota; kingdom Metazoa; phylum Echinodermata; class Holothuroidea; order Apodida; family Chiridotidae; genus Chiridota; species Chiridota heheva. The sequence goes on along the minus strand of JAIGNY010000728.1, from coordinate 43,608 downwards.
GACGTATTAATCACGTTTTAACCCCATTATATTTTAACCTGGATCATGTTTAATGTTATAATATGCTAAATTCCATTCTGCTAACCAGCTATGTAAATTAATTTGTTTAACACACAGGTACGTAGCCAGAAATTTAAAGAGGGGAAGGGTGGGGTCGACCTCTTATTTTTAATTTTGCACCGGACCCAATGAGATTATCTAATCATATTACACCTGCAGGACTAATCTCTACTGGGGAAGAGAGTAAGGGGAGAGGGGGTCTGAACTTACTATGCCCTTAAATTTTAAAAACTAGTTTACACATTCGCCGGACCGAACATAAAGGCTTACATATGTTATCGATAACATCACAAATTTCTCGCAATCAATAAGGACAATTGGAAACCGGAAGAGACGTTCCCAGTACGGCAGGGTGTGTGGCAGAATGTTTGAAAGATATCCGATACCAAGAAAGATCATTTTGTATTATTTTGTATTTTGCTCATAATAGCCTGGTAACAATACTATTCTCCTAATAACAATTATATGATATGGATAACAAAATTGCAGAAAGCCTTTTAAGCTTCCCGGCGCATTTTTGTTTAATTGAGAAACGAGGACACCTTTAACTGTTTAATCAATTTATTGAGCTGTTGGGAGCAGCTCTTTGCTGAGAAATAGAAATACTATAAGGCTGTAAAGCATTTTGTTATATTCCCACTTTCCTGACCATGGGTTATGGAATTAGATCCCTGTCTATAGACCATGGACCATTTTATGTTATATCAAGGAACTACCACGTGTATGGATGTTGAGTGGGTCTAGACTTATATCTATTTTGAGAGATTTATTCTCTTTTTCTACAGTTCTATCTTTTTTCTCTCAATGTATTTGTGATTGTGGGGTTGGTTATGCAGTTAAGCCTGGCATTTTAGCCAAAAAAGCCTCCAAAAACCTATTTATACGCACCACATAGGTGTGTCGTAGATGTAGGAGCCAGGATGTACAAGGGGGTGCCCTCCCAATCTTCCGAAAAATGACAAAAGTACCCCTTTTGACAATAAAAAGTGCCCCTCAATTAAGTGCCCCTCAATTAAGCAAATATATCCAATAATATTTTGACCGAATTTTCTCATTTTTCAGAAAAATTTGTCTTTTTAGAAATGGTAACCCAAATGTTTATCTTAGTTGATTTTAACGTTAGAATCAAAACCTTTTTCATTTCATGAATTTTTGTCACTTTAGTGTCTTGATTTACAGCAATTTTGGGGCACAAAAACAAGAAATCTTTAGCGTATTCGGCCACTTCGTCCCTAGACCCCACGGTTTTACCCGAATTTTCTTAATTTTTAGGTAAAATTTCTTGTTTAGAAATACTAACCAAAGCTTATTTTAGATTTTAACGTTAGAAGTTTCTTCTTTTCATCAATTGAATTTTTTAAGGCATCAAAAACGAATTAGAATAACCTCAGAGCTTCGCCTTCTGTACTCATACTAGGGCCAATTTAGGGTACATAAATGTCAATATTCATAAAGCACATTCATAAATTCAACGATGAATGAATGGTATTTTATTGGAGAAAATGGGGCGGGGGAGTTCTCATTAAAGACGATGAGTGCTTACTAATGACAGACACACATTGGATCAACTTTTCCTTTGCTGATTGCACCAGTTGAATAGATCGCGAGATATTGAATAAAACACCAGATAGAAAGAAAAAAACCAGAAGAAATTATTTTGTTCTGCCTTTGCATTGTTTGTATGAGTTGAGCAAATAACTGATGAACAAAATTGTAAGCTTAAAGTTATACGCGATTATACTGATTGGGAAAAAAAAAAGAACATTCTTTGCCACGCCTCCAATTGGATATCAGAACACTCCTAGCTTTTATGACATTTAAAGATTTTTAGCAGATTTAAGGTAAGTGAAAGAGCATGAAAACCTGAGTGGAATAGTCATTGGTTCGTCCAAGGGAGGGATTGCAATCTTCTTGACTACAATATGCAACCAAACACCAGAATTAACGCCCTGGTATGCAAGGAGTTTAAAATAAAATCATTCCTTTTATTTGCTTATTTCTCATGTTTGAAAGCCCTCGAATAACTTTATACCAATTTATTCCATTCCAACATTAAAACCTACCAAAAGGGGATGTAGTTATCCTTGGCGCATAGCCAAACGCCAAATAACCCTTCCCCTTCCCCCCTCCTCTCCCCCACCACCACCACCAAGGGTCTGATTAACTTGATTTTGAAGAGTTAGATTCTCTTTCTTATTCCAAAGTGTGCACAACACAAAAAATATTTTTGGATATTCTGGAATCTTACAACATTTTATGTTTGATCTTGCCGTGCCGACTTATACGCATTTCTCCTCTCTCGAGGGAAAATAAAGTTTTGGCAACGATCTGAGATTTTACATGGCGACATTAAATCAACACAGCTCGAACAATTATATTGTGGGGCCAAGTACCATTTGGCACCCAATGATAGAGGCCACTGGGACATAAAATTACGTTCCAAGTTGCCAAGTGTTCAAACAACAATAATAGATCGTAGAGGTGGGTTCCGGTAGCTGATACAGGTTTGTAATTTGTTTATAATTTGCAATCACATTTTTCGGCAAAAAAGAACTTTTACCAGAGTGTGTGAACCACCCCGAATTTCAAGATTGAGTTTTTTTTAATTAAGAACCCCTTGTCTGCTTGTACCCTTTGTACAGACGATAAAGACAAATTTTGCTTCTTATCATCTAAGATTTACCAAATATCATTGTTTTTAAGCTGTAAACTTGATGAAGCCCTCGTTTTTTGTGATTTCATACCACTGAGGGCGGCCCTCAGTCTATAAGTAATGGCGGCACCAGGATTTGGGTCATGGGGACAAGCGAGGGGCAAATCAGTCTCATATAAATCGGACAAAAGTTAGATCGTATTATTATTATTACAATACTTATAACAATTAATAAGAATGTGAGGATGAAGGCGGCAACCTTCCATAGTAGACTTACTACATCGGGAAATTATCTTCCATTATTGGGGTGCGGTATCAACTAATTTCCCATTCTTGTCCTTTTTTGTCCCATTGGTTGATCATACTAGCAAATGAACCTAGTTACAAGTTCATTAGATGAGGCTTCTTACAACGTTGCTGAATGCTACACAAGAGTAGAAGGTTTTTTAAACGAAATAATTCCTTCTGCTTCAGGCTGAAATAGAACTTTCCATGTTTCACAAGAAGAACGGCTCATCCAAAATGTTATACTTTTTCTTTAGGAGGGAGAGGGGTTATGGTAGAAAAACGTGAGGGCACGAAAAATAATTAAAATATTTGTGATACCAATGGCAAGCAAATGTCCTTATCAACACTGGTAGGTTCGCAGTTATTGAAACAAAATGTATGAGGTCTGAGTAAAAGTAAAAACATAAGCAAATTTTATTCCAGTCTCCTCATTCACGGCAAATCATTTTTTCCCGCACTCTGTTCATGAATTTACGTAACTATAAATTTACGAAAAGAAACACACATATAAAATGTTATACAAAATGCACTTTATTGATATTTGTTTGCTTGATATTATTAATACATTTTTATTAAGATGATATTATAAATTGATTTTGAGTAAAGACGGTTTTACATTATAATGATCATAATTGATAATGACAGAACCGATGGATTATTCGCCGATCCTTGGTTGTAGCCAGTATATGTGTTGGTTGGTGCATAAGAGGGGAGTGGAAGGGGCTGGTGGGTGGTCGGCGATAAAGTCGGGCCTCTGTTAGGCTCAAAAATGTATAAAAAAGAAGGATTATAAAACATTTATTTGAATTTTTGCTTGACACATCTATAATTGATTTTGATATAAAGATGAAGATGTTTCTTGATTATATTATATCTATTTGTCATATTTGATAATTAATGAACCTCATGCATTGAATACCGAACCACGGTAATAGCCCGTTAGGTGAGTGGGTGCACGTATGGAGGGGGAGGAGTCGGGAAATAGGCGGGACTCCGGCTAGATTCAAAACGTTTTTGAAACAGAAGGACTAGTAACCATATGCTCTGAGGTTTTTTCACATGGGTAATGGTATCTCCCAAATCATGGACATATAAAATGACACATCCCTGTCAGAATACTCTTTCATAATTGTTGATCTATAGCTGGAAACATGTTATGCCGTAATAGAATAACAAATTAAAAAAAAAGAAGCTGCAAGATTAATGCAAAGAAGAAGAAAAATTAAAAAGTGGGAAAATTGAAATAAGATTGATATCATATCTAGCTTGTTGGAATAATGACCATATTTCATTATTCTGAGCTACTTGTACTGTAGTAAGGGAGGGGTTTACATCCATCACCCCATCCAGAAGCCAGGACTCACCACGTGTGTTCCTGATGCAAAAGTCAGTCCACCTCAAATAAAAAGAAGTTTGCGGGATAGGTTCCGCTCACAAGCGCTTCGATCTTGGCGACAAAAATACTTTAACGTACCTGTGCATATCATCAATACCAGACCAATTAGTCTTGCTCGGCGCCAAAAAAACAAATTCTTTACCGCACGTATTCCTGATTCAAACGTCTTATAGACGACCACGCGGCTCAGCTCAGACCAAGGTTTGTTTAAGCAGGAAGCTGCCACTTCCCCTGGTTTGAGAGACCCTGCTAAAAGCAGCATCGAAAGATAGCTGTATGATCTGTCGTCTTGGCAAACAGGCGAAAGGGCTAGCATTGAACCAATTAGATCCTTTACCAACTAGAATGGAGCTTTAAACCACAATCTCCAATTTGGTGCGAAAGTACAAAGAACGGAAACGTATGTCCGCTACTGTATTTTAGGCCAATTTTCCCCATTTGTTTAAATACATGAGACCCTTTATCGCGCTCTTATCTACGAAGGTAATGATACCGCCTAGACTTGAAGTTTTTCCCTTCCACCTTCGTCTGAAACATAATTATTATTTACCTCCCTGAAAAGAACAGCGAAAAGTAAGACGCAGCAAGTAGTATTATAAACATTCATGTTTTATGTCTTTAACTCGGCAATGGACGGTCCCAACCCGGCTGATAAAGAATGAGGGTTGGTCGTAGGGCCTCCACCCTCAGACCCTACCTTAAATCTAAACCTACAAAACCGTCATCAACAAATTAACATGAAACGACTTCCATTGAAAAGGAAAAATATGTATGATGCTGTGTGATGAAAGTCGTGAACAATCTTTGAAGCCAAGAAGCTGAAAACCCTTCTGTCGACCAGGAACGCTGTTTTCATTGGAACGCTGGAATATGTAAAGTATAAAACCATGTACGAGGTGAGTAAGATTTTAAGGAAATACCGGTACGTAATTACAATCGTGCCCAGCTTGGCATAAACGAAACAAGATTGAGTAAGCAGTGGCAACAAAGACCGCTTACTGGGGTGTACTCGGGACCTCCGAATATGAGGCGGACGACGCAGCTACTACAAAGGGACTCAGTGAGTAGCGCTGGTGCTATACAGCCCAACACCGAAGGTTTCACTTGGATGGGAAGCTCAAGGACTTAGTATCACCACTGCAACATTCATAACTAAGAATTCAAAAATACAGATTACTGCTATTCAGTGTTATACTTTCACTTTTTTGTAAGTAGCTTTAAGTATAAAAAAGAAAAAATGTTTCTACTTCCACTTCGTCTCATAAGTCCTTTTGTTGTATTCGTGCCGTAGCGCATTTGGCGCCGGTGTTTTACCCTGCGCGCTGTTTCCCTTATGCGCACACTATTAAACGCGTACGTTTGTTATCGCTCTGTGAAATGTGCTAACGTGCAAGCTGTCATCGCTGTTATCTTCTAGCGTCATTTGACTTCATACCACTGAAGAAGGAAACAGGAGTTTTCGAAATATTTGGTTTATAAAAAATTATATTGGCTACAGACATTGTCATTTTTTTCCAATTTTGTTTTGTTTATAATGGCCAATGCGCGGAACTTATCATCACATATATATATATATATATATATATATATATATATATATATATATATATATATATATATATATATATATATATATATATATATATATATATATATATATATATATATATATATATATATATATATATATATATATATATATATATATATATATATATATATATATATATATATATATATATATATATATATATATATATATATATATATATATATATATATATATATATATATATATATATATATATATATATATATATATATATATATATATATATATATATATATATATATATATATATATATATATATATATATATATATATATATATATATTTATATATATTTATATATATATTTATCAACAAGCAGGATCTGAGCTGCAACCAGTGGTTTCACCTTAGCGGATCGTCAGGCAACTGAAGCTAGGTAATTATTCAGAACAGGTCAGCGCTTCTTCTTAGAACGGTTGGGTGGTCTCATTTTACAATGGCGGCAAGAGGATACTATTTCTGATCTTTTGTTGAGGAGGTTTTCTTTGGTTGCGTTGACAATGGCTAGTTTTTCCTCGGTGCATAGATTGCATTGTCCAGATAAATTCATTAAGGTGTTTGATTGTTTGACAATCGACCAGGAGATCTTGAAGTTTTCGTTCTTTTCTTTTAGAGCCCAGATGAATTTAGAAAGCTCTGTTTCGCTGGAATACTTTCTGTGTTTGAAAGACTTGTTGTGGTTGTAAAACCGCTGTTTGAAGTCCCCACCTGTCATGCCAATGTATGTAAAGACAGCATCGTCTTTGTGTACTTGAGCTTTGTGCACAATGGCTTTAGCCAAGCAATCTCCGTTCAGAGGGCAGTCACTTTTTATGCGGCAGTTGCATTGTTTTTGGGGGGTGGTTGAGCTTGTTTGTGATAGGGTTTTCGAGTTGTGGCTCTGGATGATTGATTTGATGTTTGAAAAACATGAAAAATATATATATATATATATATATAGATATATATATATATATATATATATATATATATATATATATATATATATATATATATATATATATATATATATATATATATATATATATATATATATATATATATATATATATATATATATATATATATGTATAAATATATATATATATATATATATATATATATATATATATATAAATATATAAATATATATATATATATATATATATATATATATATATATATATATATATATATATATATATATATATATATATATATATATATATATATATATATATATATATATATATATATATATATATATATATATATATATATATATATATATATATATATATATATATATATATATATATATATATATATATATATATATATATATATATATATATATATATATATATATATATATATATATATATATATATATATATATATATATATATATATACATATATATATATATATATATATATATATATATATATATATATATATATATATATATATATATATATATATATATATATATATATATATATATATATATATATACTGAAAATTGATGAATTAAAAAAAAATTCTGAAGTTTTTGTAATCCTATTTGTAAGTTTGTAGGTGATTTTAAAAAGAATGAAGAGACAATCAGTGTAATGAAATAGAGATCGTGATGATATGACCTCTAATGTATTGGTTGATGCTATTGGGTAAAAAATCAAAAGCAGAAAGATGCAGTTTATAGGTCACACGATAAGAGAAATACTTCGATGGTATACCGTCGGGATCGGCATAGTTTTTTTTGGCTCTGCGTGAAAAACGTTTGAAGATTAAGCAACTTCATTTTGTCTGAAAGCTCAATGGACAAAAACTTCATTTTGTCTGATAAGTTTATTGGCTCAATGGTTTTTTACAAAAATTGAGACTTATCAAACATTGTAACAATACTGTCGATAGTTGATTGATGATCTTATGGAATCTCATCATTGATAAATTGACTTTTAAAGAAATTTTGAAGGTTATAGAAGATTTTGAAGATTACAGATGATTTAAATTTGAAGATGATTTTAAAAGGAAATTTAGATGGGCCCTTGCTCAACAAAAACTTTCGCACAAAATACTACCCACCTTTACTTTGATTTGAAACTTGATTGTCCCACACCCCTCCCCACCACACATACCCACACTTGTTGATGACCATTTTTAGAAACCCAAAGATTTTTTTATGATGAATATGATGCGATGATAAAGTTTCTAGATTTGTAAGCTTGGAAGATTTTTTAAAGACGTTTGTTGATCATTTGACCAACGTGTAGATACGTGATAATTATTGGCTGTGGTGCTTTCTCGATCTTGATAACTTTTCCATTTCCGACGATGTGAAAGTTGTTCACCAGACTGCCACAACCGCAACCTCTCTCATCCTTCTGCAAATATGTGGTCGACCAGTCATGGTGTTTTCAATGATATCCCACTTTGCGGGAGTGGTGAATTTTGAAACTTTTTCTTGGGCGTCGAGGCGTGGAATGACACTTGCGGAGCGTTTTTCAGCCAGAAAGAACGAGGCAGAGCAAACATCCCGGGATCCTGAAGAGAAGATTATTCGAAAATCAAGAAATTAAGTTTTGATCCTATTTTGAAATAAATGTGTGAAGTAGGAACATTTATATTTCGTTCTATAAACATATACATAACCTGTTGAGTATTCGGTGGGGGTCATGCGCAACTAACACTGGAGAAATTCCGTAAAATGTAAGTAGTTGGATACACCAGTATACAATATGTTATGCATATTCGGGTAATAAGCTGTAAAATGAGTATATATGGTTGAATATTGCCCAAGTTTCGTGATGACATTTATACATGTCGCCGTAATTCGGTGATGACTATGTCCCAAAGCGAATTTTCGTCAGAATATTTTGAAACTAAATAACTGCTTAGTAGTTCCGTTTAAAACGATACAATAAGCGTTATGTGATATGAGCGGGAATATGAAACAACTGAAACCTGGGTTGAGATGACTTCTGCTATCCGTTGGAACCAAACGTTGGCCTACATCACAAGAAAGAAACTATTAGTAAATGCTATCGTTCTTAAGTAGCTAATATGATTTTTAAGAAGGGGAAAATGGGGTGCTTCCTTCCTCCTCGGTGACGCCATCACAGTTCGTGAATTGCGTAAAGGTTTTAACGGTAAAGACGCTTTCATCAAAACAAGTATAACCTGACAAAGATATATGTAATGAGACCATGGTGTGGAATGGTTCTTTTGCGATCTGTGATAACTTAATTCCATCGTGCATTATTACATGAACGAATTATGTATAAAAAACTTTTCTTCTATCAAATTTCTACTATTTAAATTGTGGCGCACATGCAGCAAATTCTGACGAAATGATGTAGCATATTTTATTATACCCTCAATCAATTTATAACAGAAATAGACTTTCCCATCATTTGCACCATTTTTTACACTGTCCTCTTTCACATAAGATGCTTATGCTTGAACTCGGTGAGGTGCACGTACTTTTAATCAAAGTGTTTAAATGTCTGCACAAATATAGGCGTGATTCAGTGACACACTAAGAAATCAAGTCGAAAAGTTTCGACTTTTCGATATCTTGACCTTTCAGAACCCTGAAAGAAAATGTCGACTTTTTCAACATCAAGCCAATTTTTGGACATGATTTCTTTGTGGGTAAATGTGTGTGTGGGCGGGTGGATGGATTGGGTGGGTAAGGGAGGGGTATCTCCCATATTAATCACCGTAGTATGAAGCTAAATCACGACTCGTTCAATTCACCTTGAATCAATCGGAAATCTCTTAACCACTCCCATTCCACCAACCTTGTTGGTAAGATTTTCAAGCCCAAAATAAGGGGGTCCAGGGACCTAAATTTTAAGAGTGGCTTTCAAAATTTGCAATGGAAAATGCAGCAAAGTGTAAAAAACTGATTGAAGCTTGTTCATGCATTAAACCCCAGATCTTACACCTTAAGTTTTCACGAACTCAGTGACGGCGCCAAAATTTTGATATAGGGGGAAGGAAGGGGCAGGCTTGTCAGAAGGCGGTGGCAATGATAGGTCGGGTGAGAGGTGTTTTTCCTTTTTACTCTATAAGGGCTCTTCTTTTGGAACCTTTCTGATCGTAATCTATATAAAACAACAGTACATGCGCACACCAGTTCCTGCGTGCTTGACTCCACCACGGGAGTGTTATGCAGTATTGTTACAGATACAGATACAGAAACATAAAAGCACAATGGTAGAATAATGAAAGATAAATCGTTTGAATTTTATATTAGCAGTTTAATGACAGTTTCCGAATAAATTTCCCCATTCCTTTTGATTCCTCCCCCTCCTTTATGTGGTGAGTTTTTGACCCTAGGATATATCCCAATGAAATAAATATATTAAGATAAGAAAAGATAAATTGATATCGTCAACTCAACAAGAGTCAACAATGAAGTTTCGGGAATTTACTTCATTTTCGGGAAATCTCCTTCATCTTAGGGAAATTTCCTTGAAATTTCCTAAAATTTCCCAAATTTTCGGGAAATTTGCTTTAATTTCGGGGATTGTTTTCCATTTTTGGGATTTTTTCTTTTATTTTTTGGAAGTTTTCTTCATTTTTCAAGAAATTTCTTTTCTTTTTGGGGAAATTTGCTTCATTTTCGTAAACTGTTTGTCTTTTTTGGGGCGATTTTCTTCAAGTTTTTTAGAAATTTCCCAAATTCCAATACTTTTAAGACCTTCCCCCATGTCAAATATCTTCCTACGCCGCTGACTTTACAAATTGTGTGGAGATAAAAAAAGGCTATGTGCCCCTAAGAATGGCTATTGAGAGATCAGCTCCCCAAAAAGTGGGTAGACCCTCCTCCCCCCTCCCTTCTTCCCCAGAAAGGAAAAAAACATCGTCAAAGCCATAAATATAATTAACTGCAATAAAAAATGAATCATAGCAAATACTCATGTTGGCATTTTTAGTTCGTATCAAGTGAATTATCGTCAATTTAGGACCTTAACTGTTCTAGTTTGCACCAACTGAAGAAGTTCGGTAAACGTCTTAATAAGATTGGTGTTTAGGAGGCTTCATCCTCCCGCCAACTTAACAAAAAAAGCTAGACACCTGACTGCCTGAAGATATGTCTCAGCATGGG